>APFE030230443.1:25661-92266 GCA_000404065.3 Pinus taeda
AATTACGAAGGAAGAGGAGGAACATGCTAACAATTTATTGTTTCACTTTTCAGGATTATTTTGGCTTTCCATTTGAAAGCCTTTCTCTTCATTCTAAGCAAATAAAATTTCTTTTCTTAAAGAGCAATACTTTGAAGGCACTGGTTGTTTATGTATTTCATGCTTATCTTATGTATTTATGGTTATTGCTCATACCATTTTTGCTTATAAATCTTAAAGAAGTAATCCATATTCACTATAACACTCTCCTAGAAGCTCACATCTTTCAACTTAACTTTTCATTAGGGACCACCCCCCTTAGCTAATGTAGGAGATAGCTCAAATGGAGAGAGTTGGGATTAGTGTGACGGCCCCTTCTCTGAGTTCCCTACCACCAACCACACCTTGTGGGGTTGAAGGGTTTTCTCACTAATTTGTAGGTAGGTGTAGGCAGCAGAGTCAACAGGTCCCTTTGTGATTTTCAATACAACTTCAAAAGGATGTAGACTAGATCCTCTTCAATGTTCCACGAGTAGTATAGGCCTGAGATTATAACCTTTTGGTTGGGGCTACTTCAATCACGAGAATAGACCCTTCAATAATAGGCAAGCACTGAGATTCATTTTGATCCATTTAGGTCTGCTATTATGACACTATGGAGGCTCGACCTTCACTTATATATATATATATATATATGCACAGGTATTCGTCCTTCTCCAGAGGGATCTCGGCTCCTTTCACAGATTATGGTGACTATAGCTCTAAAATAGGTCCTTTAAATAGGTCTAGACAGTGTCTATAAAGCTCGGTCCTTGGAATTGTTAATTTCAGCTACCCACGAAACCTGGTAAATTCATATCTCTGAGATGACTTAGATTTCGGATTTTTGAGGTCAATTTAGTCCTTACAATCCATGCACAGAACTTCGCTCTACCATTCAGAGATCTCTGCCTAGTCTAGGCTCATATTTTAGCCTTCTCGGATCCCCAATTGATGCTTCATGGCTCCCTTTATTACTTTGGTCTTCTAGCTCATGCCTGCGGCCTAATCACTGAGGTATTGTCTTATAAACAAGCCCAGAATTGAGTTATTTCAATTTGGTCCTCCTTCTAGGTAGCTTGATCTTGAGGACTAGACTTGAGACTCTTGTTTTCCAACCAACAGTGATCTTCTAGCTGCCTCTTATGCCACTGTCCTTAGATCTGAAACTCTCCTCTTCTTAAAATCTGCTTCAAATGAGATACAAAGACCCAAACCCTAGACCAAGTCCTCCTCCAAGTACCAAGTTGGCCCTCTAACAAGTCCTTCTCTGATTCTGCACCAACCAACTTCAAACTTCAACTTCGACCTGCCAGCTTAACATTGCAACTCTGACAACTTCTCGAGAAAACTTAATCTAGCCTCCTCCTCAAACCTACTTAGAGAAAGAAAGCTCTCCCAAGGTCAAAGAGGTCAAGGTAGAGCTTTCTTCCTTCCAGTGACAAGATTTTGCACTTCTTTTTTCTGTAACTCGAACCTGCAATTTCAGCCTCCTTCTATAGCACCAAAAACCCTAGATCTTTGCGAATGTGAGAGAGATAGAGCCCAAAAACAAGAAATTTTGTCCTTTCTTCTAGACCTTCGCTCTTCTTTTTTGCTTCTTCTAGCTTCAAATCAAACTCTTTCTTGGTAGATCCAACTTGTGAGTGAGTGTGTCTCAAATGAGGTCGAACTACTTCTTTAGGCCTTTTGAAGGGGTCAAATTCCCTCCTTTAGGCCGACTCCTAACTGTTTGGGCCGACTTGTACTTTTGGAGTTTCTCAGACTTTCTAGACTCAAAATAATTCTATTTGCAATTACATTTTGCCCGAAAGGGTCTTATAAACATGATGTTGACTCCTTTGGCTGAAGACAATAAATCCTAAGACCTAACAAACCCAAGAAGCACAAAGACCGTGCTTTTACCTAGAAGACCATCAATAATGAGCACGAAACCCATGCTTTAATAATAATAACTTTTCTTTTCTTTACTTGTTTGTTACATAGGATACATATTGAAATGAGTACAATTATGAAGGCCGAAACTAGTTACATTTTCAACACTCCCACTTAACTAGGTAGGTATTCATAATTGTACAACTAGTACAACATCATATCTCAAACTGAAGAGTTCTCATAAGAAGAGTTAGATTGATAAGTCATACTATAAGCATCATCATTATGACCAGCACTGTCCATGAGGCCTAACTAGACAAGCTCTACTTTAATCAAGAGCATTATGTTGGGAAACTTTACGTGTGATAATGCACTACCTCTACAAGGTACATACCCCATCCGAATGTCTACAAGGTATGTCCTTTTAGGACTTATCTTGGATCTCCATAACTGAGTCCTCAAAGAATACCAGTCCTCTTCAACCACTCTTCTCTTGGATACCTATCCCATCCTGAAAGAGTGTCGGTACCTTTCCTTTCTTGGATGTTATATCCTCAAGGATACCACATATGCTATCCCATCCTCAAAGAGTGACAGTACCTTTCCTTTCTTGGATGCTATATCCTCAAGGAAACCACATATGCTTATCCAATCCTCTTCCATTCTCTCTTCATCACCTGAAGAGGAGAATGCACATGTGATGTTCGTTAATTTTAAGTTAACATGTTCTTTTCTTAGGTTAGTTACTTCATTAGCCCATTGTCAATTCTATTAGACCAATTTAACCATCAGAATATGACAGTAACTAATGAAAGAACATTAAATGTAAGTGCAGAAGACAAGCCGAGACAAGAGAACACAAAGATATGGCTCAAGCCAAGGAAAAACCCCAAGATGGGGAAAACCCTTGATCAATTCTTATTATTATTATTATCAAACATTCAGCAGAGGATGAGAGAGTACAATCAATGTCAACATTGACTTGACAATGTGATAACCAAGACCATTGTTCAAAAGCCAAATAAGCACCCCAATCAAATACGCATTTTGGGACACAATCTATCTTGTTCAGTGGACAATGGAAGACATAGCATAGACTGAATCTTGGCAAGGGTTTATAGGTTCATGATTATAATACCTTCAGACTTCTTTTCAATGTTGTGTCCTTTCTTCTAGGATCTTTGTTCACATCCACTTGGTAGATCTGAGCTATTGTCAGCTTCTGAATAGGCCTTTTGTTCTATCTAACACATAGAGACTAGGCCTATGGCCTAGATGAGATACTCATCAGACTTTCTACCTTCTATTACAAGAGACATAAGCACTGTGGCCTACCTGTACCTTCTGTTAGGAGTGTAGATATCAAATGAGGAGGAAACCCATACATATGTGTGCCAAAAACACCATCCAATGGCCTTTGATAAATGAGGCTCAGTTGCTACTTAGTCTCATTCTTGTTATGAAGATAAATGAGCCCAGAGTATTGTATAGATAGGTCCAAACTGATTTCAGTCTCCTGATTGTGGAACGCAACCCTAACCAACCTTGAAACATTCTTCCAAATCTCCTTGCAGGCTACGGCAAGCCTCGGCAATCCTTCTACAGAAAAACGGCACCCAAACATAGATGATCCTCCTCACAAACTCAACTCCTACTTCTAGACGTCCTAACCTCAGACTTGCACCTTATTTCTAAAGAATTTTGTACCTATATGATCTCTCAAATGAAGATGGAGGCACCTCTATATATAGGAATCGATGGGGGTCAAGAGACATGTCTTTTGGACTTGTTGAGCCAACATAGAGATAAGGTTGACCTTGATTAATTTTGTGTGAGAGAATAAATTTTAAAACTCACTTCTACATATCCAAATTTGACAATCTTTAGATCGATTTTGGTCCTCTCGAAGAGAAGAATTTAATGCAATAATTATCTTCATCAAATGAGATGTCAAAAGTGGAATTTGGCCCTAGTTGCCAATTTTAATACTCCCTCTCAACTAGGGAGAATTCCACCTGACAAACTATCAACTATTGTCACCGATCATCATGCCATCCTGTCGTCGTGAACCATCTCTGTATCTTATCTCATCTCATCGTTGTTGAACATTGATATAGATAATGAAGAAGAATTGATCGAGAGTGAGTCACAAAAGCTAGCCACTCTCCACTTACAAAAAGTCAGTTCACATAACCAGTGGTCGAAGCTTAATCGAACATGATCTAGAGTGATCAAGTTGTTGGAACATCATGCATCCTAGCCATAGGGAGTACAGCAGTACAATATGTGTCCATCGGTAGTGCTATGGTCCCTATCCACTTTTCCCAACTCATTGGCTAGATGAGAGGTACTTCCCATATGTCCCAGACTGCGTGGGTAGGATGATACTGAATCAATAGCAAGGAAAGAATATATCACATCCTGCTCACAACCACACATAGGGAAAGGATGAACCACATCCTACAGTCGCACATCACAACCATCATAGGGAAAGGATGAACCATGTCCTACAAACACAAGTTACAATCACATGTAGGTGAAGGATAAACCACATCCTACAAACACAAGTCACAACCATCAATTGTAGGAAGGATCCTACACGTGGGGAAAGGACGAACTGTAATGAACCATCTTTAATATAGAGAGCGCAAGAATATTAGCATGCATATGATAGCTACATATGCATGTATCGCATGCACTGCACTAGTATTTATATTCTAAAATTAACTATAAATGTTGAATATCATGACACACCTTCAAATAGAAGTTACCTTCACCCATCAACACGCATATTGCTTAATGCATCGTAATTAATGAGCAAATACCAATGATATAAATTTTAAAAAGAAGTATAAAGTTAAAAGGATTATAAAGAAATAGATGTAAAAATTAAGTTAATTTTTACATATGGTTATATAATTATATATCCTAGAATATTAAATATTAATAATTATTAAAATGATAAATTAATCAAAATAAAGTATTTAATATAAACCTAAGGCATTTAAATTAAACAAACAAACAAACAAACAAAATCCTAAATATAAGATAAATACACCTTTAAAGGAATATGACTCACGTACATAGAGGGAAAAGGTGTCAATACGATTGGAAGCGATGGGATCGCTGGTGGAGAGAGCGGTCACCGCAAAGGAAGGCTACATATAGAGGTAGAAAGAGTTTTTTTTGGGGGGGGGGGAACCGGGAAAAACCAAAAAAGGAGAAAGAGAAGGAAAATTGCTACACAGAGTTCATGAGGAACGATTGAGCCTTGCTTGTTCTGAGGTTTCTGGGCACGGGCGAACAGTCTGCTTCAACTGAGAAGCTTACTGGACTGAGTAAGCGAAGCTCTGCTCAGTTTGACTGGGTGGTGTTCGTTTTTTGGTAACAGGAGCGAAAGTTAAAGCAAAACTGAAGTCTCTTCGTTTGCAGGAAATCAGGTAGGTACTTCTCATCAAATCATTCAATTTGATATATGAAATCTATTGTTAAATTTCAGAGCAGGTTCATGAAAAATTTCTTATGTTGTTCAGAGTAAATTTTGTGTAATTTTAGAACAGGTTCATATTGATTTTAAAAAAAATCATTTACAGTCTTTACAATAGCTCTTTAAAATTATTCTCAGTCTTTACAATAGCTGCAGTTGTTTAATTTATTTACGGTCATTACATGAACCACGTCCCACCAACATGTCAACCACCAATCGTAGGGAATGAGCATCATACATGTGGGGAAAGAATGAACCACGTCCCACTGACATGTCAACAAATGCCTATATGCATCTCTCACTGGGGTATTCGCAGAAGAAGGTGAATCACTCATCCTACGCATATGCCATTAATAGTAGGGGAAGGTGAACCACTCACCCTACATATATGTGTCCACAATCGTAGGGGAAGGTGAACCACTCACCCTACACACATGTCAGCCACCATGGGGTATCACGGGGGATGGTGAACCACTCACCCTGTACACAGTGCACCAATAGGGGAAGGTGAACCACTCACCCTATGGTCGCTCATAGCTCAATAAGTACCACAAGCTCCCAGAGCTCAATGTTCAATCTTAACCAAGGATCCATTCATATAGGGAATAGTCCCAAGCTGCTTTCTGAAAGTCAAAATTAGATGAATGGCAACCTCATAGCTCCATTCAACAGCATATAGATGTATATATACCAAACATATTGATTTACAACAAATATCTTGGTAGCACTTAGCAATCCTCTACTTCTTGCATTTCCTGATGAAGAAAATATTTCACTGATCTTACTCCCTCTTACTCAGGGAGACCACAGCCTAAACTTGTCTTTTCAGGGTGCACTGCGTCCATCAGACAACCTGCTCATCATGAGATTTGTCCACTCAAACATGTACCATATCAAGAGGTATTTGAAATACTGGATTCTCGAAATCTTCTTCTGCAATATACAATGAAGGTGTGCACAAATGGCTCACTGAAGAGCTAACTCAAACGGCTTCATAGTAAGCCAAGCTTACTGCTTTATGCATTCAGCCTCAACGAAGCTTCCAGACTTCATTATTTTATGAAATAAGATGAATTATAGCATCTTACTATTCACCATAATGTGCTTCAGCAATTTTTACAAGACGCCTGGATCAACAACTTCTCCATTATATCAGACCTTAAAGCTAAGGAAGAAATCAACTCCCTCTGAATATTTGAAAATAAACCTTACCCATCGAGTCATTTGCAACTGATTATTAGACTTTATGACCTTTAACATGGAAAACCTTCTTGAAAATAATCATTGGGCAAGTGGAGTGACCATTTCTGCGTGAAGAGGAGCTGACACATAGCTTTTCCCTGTTTTCTGAAATACTTCTACTCCCTTTTATCCTCCTGCAGGAGATTTCGATGATATGATCGAAAAAGGCCAGAGGAAGTCTGACATCAACTACTACTCAGGTTCAATCACATAGAGAAAGGACAAGATCAATACAATCATCTCCATTCTTTGGTGAAGCCTGTAAAATTAATGGGGAAGGCTTGAGCAGTATCTACTGAAGCCACATCGACTAAAGAAAATATTTCTTAATTGATTCGACTCTTTTTCTTTGTATGCCTCCAGAGATTCGAATATAGATACACCCACCAGATGGTAAGGGTCTATCAAAGATTGAGTAAAGTGCACATCCCCATTTATGATGAGATATCTTTGCTATATGCTTTTGTACTTCATGGTCAAAGGCCTGAAATGAGATGCCAAGTTCTTGTTCTTCAAGAAAGAAGGCTCCTAAGGTACTTCACCCCTAGTCCAAGATGCCAAAGTCGAAGGTACTTCCAGGGCATGTATACTATTATTTAGGAAATGCCTTGCCTTGAAGTGACAAACTAGAGATTTTCTTGGTTTATTTTCAACTGAGATCACAATCGAGCTATGATGCAGTTTTGTCCAACAGACATTGATTCACAAATCTTTGCTTGATTGGAACAGAGAACCTTTGATACACAGAGAAATGTATATATATAAATATGTATTATTGATTAATTCACAGATGATGTTGATTACAAATGTGGTTCCTGGCTTATATACTTCCATGGACACCCTTTGGGGAAAGGGCATGATCTTATGATCGTGTCCTCTCGTCTAATTTAACTGAAAATTAAATTATAAACCTAATCTAACTAATTTTTACATAACATTGCCTTCCTCTCGAAAGAATGCTTTGTCCTCAAAGCATACGTAACGATGGATGTTGTTGACAAAATGCTTCATTCTCCCAAGAAGCTTCTTCTTCGAGAAAGTCCTTCCACTTGATCAGATATTCCTTGATAGTACGATATCGAAGCTTTCTTTCTCTAGTAGACAAAATACCTTCTGGTTCTAAAATGACTCTTCCCTCATCATCTAGGGATGGAAGTGTTGTTTGCGCTGTTTGATTGTTACCTAGTGCCCTTTTAAGGCAAGATACGTGGAAGACGTTGTGAACATGACTTGTCTCTGGAAGGCTTAAACCATACGCAACTTGGCTAATCTTTTTGTTGATCTGATAAGGTCCATAAAACTTTGGTGCCAATTTGTTTTTTCCTTTCTGTTTTAAGGATAATTGTTTGTATGGTTGGATCTTAACAAATACCCATTCTCCAGCTTCAAACTCTCTTTCGGTTCTATTACGGTCTGCTTGTTGCTTCATACGATTCCTTGCATTATTCAGGTTTTCTTTTAATATTTGGACGATTTTTTGGGTTTCTTCTAGTTGATCTTTAACAGCGGGTAGATTTGTCTGGACAATAGCTAGATCCTTCCATTTCAGGGGTTCATACCCATATAGAGCTTGAAATGGCGTCAGTTTTGTTGATGTATGATAAGTGGAATTATACCACCACTCAGCGAGATGTAACCATTGAGCCCATTTATTTTGTTTTTCTATAACGTAGCAACGTAGATAGGCCTCCAAACATTTATTGACAACCTCTATTTGGCCATCTGTTTGAGGGTGATAAGCGAAACTCATATTTAGGTATGTTCCTATATGGCTGAACAATTCCTTCCAAAAATTACCTTTGAACTTGGCATCTCTATCACTCACAATGACTTTCGGAAAAACCGTGTAACTTATATATATTTTTGCAAAATATTTCAGCGATTTCTTTTGCTAAGTATGACTTCTTTATTGCCATAAAGTGAGCATATTTGGTGAGTCTGTCGACTACTACGAAAAGCTTGTCCTTGCCTTCAGATACTGGTAATCCCTCGATAAAGTCCATCGAGATTTCTTCCCATTTCTGATTTGGAATGTTTAAGGGGTGAAGTAATCCTGGTGTCGTAATATTTTCGCTTTTATTCCTTTGACATGTGTCACACTCTACTACATACTTCTGAATATCACGATTCATTCCCTTCCAAAAAAAGGATTGACGTGCATTGTAGTAAGTCTTAAAGAATCCTACATGTCCAGCTGACGGTGAGTCATGCAATTCCTTGAGTATCTTAAACTTAAACTTGGAATTTGTACTTAGATATATTCTTCCCTTATACCATAGGATATCATTCGTCCACTCAAATTTTGAGTTATTGGGAAGGTTATTGATTATTGTTGTTATTTTTGGATCCTTGGCATACTCACTTCGAATTTCATAAGCCACTCAGGGACAGCAACTGAAATCACAAGTAGTGTTGGTTCTTCATCTTTCCTGGATAAGGCATCTGCTACTACATTGTCTTTACCTATTTTATGTAGTATTTCCAAGTCAAAAGCGGCAATTTTTTCAATCCATTTTTGTTGTTCTTCGGACAGTGTTTTTTGTTGAAGGAGATGCTGGAGACTGTTATGGTCTGTTCGAATAGAAAACTTACTTCCCAAAAGATATTGCCTCCACTTAGCTAGTGCGTGCATGATAGCGAGCATTTCTTTGTTGTATGTGGATTTCAGACGTTCTCATTTGTTGAGCTTCCTACTTTCAAAAGCTATTGGATGTCCTTGTTGCATTAATACTGCACCTATACCGAATCCAGAAGCATCACACTCAATGACAAATGGTTTAGAAAAATCTGGTGTTGCTAATACGGGAGCATTAGACATAATTTCCTTTAATTTTTCAAAACACCTTCCTGCTTCTTCATCCCATAGAAACGAATTCTTCTTTAAAAGATTTGTTAGAGGTGCAGTTATATGTGCATAGTTTTTAATAAATCTTCGGTAATATCCAGTCAAACCTAAGAACCATCTTAGCTTGGATATATTAGCAGGTTTGGTCCATTCTTTTATGGCTTTGATCTTGTTAGGGTCCACCTTTACGCCTTCATGGGATATAATGTGTCCAAGGTATTCTATTTCTTCCTTTTCGAAGGTGCATTTGGATTTTTTTGTGTAAAACTGGTGTTCTTTATGTAGTGTAAGAACTTTGTCCAAATGTTGCAAGCGCTCCTTCCAAGTTTTACTGTAAATTAGAATATCGTCAAAAAATACTAATACAAACTTTCTGAGATGTGGGCGAAATAATTCATTCATAGTTGCTTGAAATGTTGCTGGTGCATTGGTTAATCCAAATGGCATTACTTTAAATTCATAGTGACCTTCGTGTGTTCGGAATGTCGTTTTTGGTATGTCCTCTAATCTGATTCTAATTTGATAGTAGCCTGATCTTAAGTCCAATTTTGAAAAATACCTTGCACCATGTAGCTCATCCAACATTTTGTCGATAAACGGGATTGGGAACTTGTTTTTAATTGTTATTTTGTTTAATCCCCTATAGTCAATACATAGCCTGAATGACCCATCTTTCTTCCTTACCAACACCACTGGAGCAGTATATGGACTTTTACTTTTCGAGATGATTCCACATTTTAAGAGGTCTTGGATTAATCTCTCGATTTCTGTTTTTTGGTGATGTGGATATCAGTATGGCTTGATGTTGACCGGGTCTGATCCTGCCTTGACTTCTATTGTATGCTCAATTTCCCTATTAGGCGGCATCTTCATAGGTAGGTCTTGGAATACTTTTTCATGTTTCCTAATTAGGTCTTGTATCTTTGGTGACTCTTCACTGGTCATATTTGCAGATAACATTTCTAGTTGATGACATTGTACTACATAAGCGGGGCTCCCTTTCGAATCATCTTCATCATCTGCGATGATGATACAATTTTATTTTCTGGTGCTTGGAATCCGTGTAATTTGTACTTTTGACCTCCCCATTTGAATTTTATAAACTATACTTGGTGGTTGGCAGCATAAGTACCTAAAGTTCATAACCACTAGATACCTAAGAACTCCTCCTAATGGCACTGTGAAAAATGGAGACTCTAAACTGAAGTCTTGAATCTACAGTTTAACCTTATAACAATTCCCCACCTTTTCAATCTTCTTACTGTCAGCTACCATCACCTTCATATTTGGTAAAGGAAATGAAAAAATATTGAGTCTCTTTGCCATGGTTGCATCTAAAAAATTGTGTGTGCTACCAGAGTCAATGAGAACCACTACGTTGTTCTTCTTTATGTGTCCTTTTAACTTTAAGGTCTGAGGTTGTGATATACCTATCATGGCTGATAATGACACTTGCAGAATACTTTCATCATCTAATTCTGGTGAGAATTCTAGGGCATCTTCTGTTTCTTCTATGTCAGAATCTTCACTGTTTGAATCATTGGTTGCTTCACAATTATATAGGTTCTTTGGTTCTTTTCCTTTAGCACACCTATGCTTAGGGTCCCACTTCTCACCATAGCACTTGCATTTACCTTCTTTTATCCTTTGCATTTCCACATTAGATTTTTCATCTTCACATCGATGCGGTGGAACATATCTTGTATTTTTTGCATCCGCATACTAAGGTGTTCTTCGTCTTGAATATGTTTTTTCGGATTTTGACCAAAATATTTGTTCGAATATCTTTTCGGCTGTTTTTGCTTTTCGCCTTGCTACTTCTATTGATGAAATGTCATGCATTTCAAGTTCTAGTTGTAAATGGGTTTTGAGTCCCGAGATGTATGATTGAATTAGACGAGATTCTGATAGCCCAGGTACTCGTGTTACTAAGGTCTCCCATTCTTGAGTGTATTCGTCCACACTTCTTTTTTGTCGTAACTTGATGAGTTTTGAAAAGAACTCTTCTTCTCTTACACCTTGGAATCTTTTAAAGAAGGCATCTTTAAATTTCTCCAGCTAATGACGTGTTGGTTTTTTTTTTCCACCACATATACCAGTTATATGCTTCTCCTCCATTTTCATGGATGCATGCTGAGCCTTTTCGTCATCGTCATTGATGTCATATATCTCAAAGTATTCTTTTGCTTTATTTATCCATGCAACATTGTTTTTTTCATTTCCATCGAATTTAGGCATCTCGACTTTTGCCCTTCGCTGGTATGTTGCTAATGGTTGAGCGAAAAAAGGGTGTTGATTAGTAAAGGTATCCCAAAGTTGCTTGTTTGTAAAGGCCGTGTTACTCGCTTCTTGGTGGGATGTCGCTGATTTTTTTGGGGATTCAACCTTTTCATAAGAGTCTGTTGACTTTGTTGAATCTGATGAGATGTGTTCTTGATTCTCTTCACTTTCTTTTAGTAGTTGTTCGAGTGTACAATTCGACCTTTTACACAGAAGTTTCAGCATTGTTAAGGCATCTCTGATGTTTACTTCTGTTTGGACATGTTGATTTTCCATCTTTATTTATATTCGATTTGTCGTATCCTGAAGACTTTTGATTTCATCAGCCTGCTCCCCAAGTTTGATCTGGAATTCATTTAATCTTTTACTGACCTCATCGTGGTTGTTATTTATCTTATGCTCCGAATCCAACAATTTTTTTTGAAAATCCGCCATTGTCATTATCGACATTGAGCGGGTTTGCAGGGGTGTGTATTTATCTGCCAGCTTAACTATATATATATATATTTTTAATTAATTATATGACATAAGTTTTTTTAAATTAATTTAATTAGCTTTTATATAAATATAACTTATAACTAAGTTAAAGTTATATATTATATAACCTATAATTAAAATTATAATATATATTATATATAACTTATATAGAATTATATTA
This sequence comes from Pinus taeda, assembly GCA_000404065.3. Taxonomy (NCBI): domain Eukaryota; kingdom Viridiplantae; phylum Streptophyta; class Pinopsida; order Pinales; family Pinaceae; genus Pinus; species Pinus taeda. Next base: position 38,067 of record APFE030230443.1, read on the forward strand.
TATAGTATATATATTATATATTTCGTACGAACGGTTACGTGACTGATCCGTCACGTTGTTTGACAGTTCACAAGAAAAAAACCTTCACGGCAGCCCACCGCAATGAAACAGGGAGCACAATTTGCGGTTTATGTAAGCTGATGGACTGAACAGCAGGACGCGGTGCGGCAAGCGGACAGCAAGGGTAGCCGCACAGAACAGAGACCACGGCATGAGCACGGCAGCCGACGGAAGCTGTATAGCGGACGGAGGTGGCGGCAATATGACGTATTGCAAGTGGAAGGCAACAGAACAACACTGGTTGCAGGTCGAGGGTCGTACGCTCTGATACCAATCGAACAGAGAACCTTTGATACACAGAGAAATGTATATATATAAATATGTATTATTGATTAATTGACAGATGATGTTGATTACAAATGTGGTTCCTGGCTTATATACTACCATGGACACCCTTTGGGGAAAGGGCATGATCTTATGATCGTGCCTTTCGTCTAATTTAACTGAAAATTAAATTATAAACCTAATCTAACTAGTTTTTACATAACATTGATCTAAAAGTTGAATTTATAATTTAAAGAAATATAACTTCACACTGTTATATCATTGTTGTCACCATTGCCATGTCTATACTGTCAATTCTGACACAGGAGCATTGTCATCACAATCCTATGAGAAGCATGTCACTGTCATCAAAGAGTAGAGGTCACTGCGTCATATATGAATATCATTAACAAGTCCCTTACAGAATTTGAGGTACTTTCTACTGTCATCACAACTATTTTCATGATAAATACTACAGTAGTACAATATGAATGCCAAGTCTGTAAATTAACATATGTTGTCCATTATCCAGTATTCTCCATAGGTGCCAATGCACTTAGGGTCATTTGAACAATGACATAAATTTGACCTCTTTGAAATTTGAATCAAACTTGTATATGTCCTTCTGAAGCGAGACTGAATAATGTAAACAATAGAGTATATATTATGATACTTTACACTTGTTATGCCAAGGAATACACTCACCGCATAGTGACGTCAACGCATACAACTGATGCCAAATATCCTTATATGTTGATACCGAGACCATAATACTGAGATGCCATGCACATAAAACTAATTTCTGCAACTGACAAACTACTGAAGATGAGGCTCTGCTTACTAGTCTTGTTCTAGGCCTCAGACCTTGTGATAGTGACAGAGTTTGGCCTATCTTCTACTATGGAGCTGAGAAAGTATAAACCTCAAAATCTCTCACTTCAGAAAACTTGTTACTGTATCTTCTCAAGCAAATTGAAGTTGTCACTCTGATCCTTGATGTGGCCTGCTCTGAGTAGCTTGTACAGGTACATATTCTCAAACAGAAATACTTGTTTGAAGAGTCATGCCGAGAACTATCTATAAGGCTGAGGTCTATATGTGTCACAGCTCCTTTTCTTTTAGGCTTCGACTTTAGAATAGTTCCAGATCTGAGATCCGTGCTATATAGTTAGATCAAGGTGGAGTTCTTTACTAAATAACTTCATAAAGTGATGCTTGAGATCCAGCTCTATACGATGCTTCAAGTTGGCTGTGTAATTCTCCAATTTGTTCCCAAACATGTCATTCAACAAACTGCAAACCTATGTCAATTTGTCACCACTGATCTTAATGCAGTATCAACATTCCATGGGATTCTTTATGGCTGATCCTTAAAGGCCAAATCTTTCAGGACCAAGAACCCTTCAAATTGATCTTATTGCACTAAGCCAAGTATGTGACCTTGATTTGTATGACTGCTGCTCTTGATAAGGTCGAGGGCTACTAAAATTTGATGTCATGAACCCTTGTGGTCTTTATTCCAGACTTATACCCTTCTTCCTTCTTAAATGGAGTGCTAGATCACAATTACAACTCTCTCCTTTTAGGCCGAGGAGCACAGAAGATTTTCTGAAATGGATGCCTTAATGAGGGCCAGGTTGGTGTCCAGAAATTCGGTCTTCTCTTGCAATTTGCAAACAGGCTTACTATATTAGAAATTTCGCTGGTTTCCACAGAGGTGCCAAGGAGATTGACCTGTAAGAAATATTCCCAATGAATCCAAAACAAAAACAACCAAGAACCAGACTTAAGAACCCTCATTGAATCAGAAAGAGAGACCAACAAATGAACTTGCAATATCCCAGAGATGCAGTCACCTTCCTGTAAAAGTTTCCTAAACGAATCTTGCTTGGGGTTGTCCTCACCTCTGCTCTAATACCATGTTAATTTTGAGTTAACATGTTCTTTGCTTAGGTTAGTTACTTCATTAGCCCATTGTCAATTCTATTAGACCACTTTAACCATCAGCATATGACAGTAACTAATGAAAGAACATTAAATGTAAGTGCAAAAGACAAGCCAAGACAAGAGAACACAAAGATATGGCACAAGCCAAGGAAAAACCCCAAGATGGGGAAAACCCTTGATCAATTCTTCTTATTATTATTATCAAACATTCAGCAGAGGATGAGAGAGTACAATCAATGTCAACATTGACTTGACAATGTGATAACCAGGGCCATTGTTCAAAAGCCAAATAAGCACCCCAATCGAATATGCATTTGGGGTGAATACACACAATTTGTCCTGTTCAGTGGACAATGGAAGACATAGCATAGACTGAATCTTGGTAAGGGTTTATAGGTTCATGACTATAATACCTTCAGACTTCTTTTCAATGTTGTGGCCTTTCTTCTAGGATCTCTCTTCACATCCAATTAGTAGAACTGAGCTAGTGTCAGCCTCTACATAGGCCTTTTGGTCTATCTAATACATGGAGACTAGGTCTGCGGCCTAGATGAGATACCAATCAGACTTTCTACCTTCTGTTACAAGAGACATAAGCACTGCGGCCTACCTGTACTTTCTGTTAGGAGTGCAGATATCAGATGAGGAAACCCATACATATGTGTGCCAAAAACACCATCCAATGGCCTTTGATAAATGCGGCTCGGTCTATGCTCAACCTCAGTCCTGTTATTAAGATAATGAGCCCAGAATGTTGTATAGATCGGTCCAAACTGATTTCGGACTCCTGTCTGTGGAACGTAGCCCTAACCAACCTTGAAACACCCCTCCAAGTCTCCTTACAGGCTACGGAAAGCCTCAATCAATGCGGCCTTCCTTCTACAGAAAAACGACACCCAAACATAGATGATCTTCCTCCCAAACTCGGCTCTTGCTTCTGGAGGTCCCAACCTCAGACCCACACCCTATTTCAGAAGCATTTTGTATTTCTATGATCTCTCAAATGAAGATGGAGGCACCTCTATATATAGGAATCAAGAGGGGTCAAGAGACATGTCTTTTGGACTTGTTGAGCGGACATAGAGATAAGGCCGACCTTGATTAATTTTCATGTGAGAGAATAAATTCAAAAACCCACTTCTACTTATCCAAATTTGGCGATCTTTAGATCGATTTTGGTCGAAGAGAGGAATTTAATGCAATAATTATCTTCATCAAATGAACTGTCGAAAGTGGAATTTGGCCCTAGTTTCCAATTTTAACAATGTCCAACATCACTCCCTCTGAAACCGAGAGGACATCCCTATTCTCCCTTAATCTTAATAATAGAGCTTCGCTCCTATTCAAGGAGACTCCCTTGCTCCGTCTCAAAACCAGAGGAGATTTCAGACTTCCTTTCTATTTGGGAAGTCAACACCACAAGCCTTACAACTTGTCTTCATGAGAGTACCAGTTGCTTAATCTTCACAGCTACATGGCTCCCTCTTTCTTCTGCATCTCTTTGCTTTCTTTCAGTGTATCATGGAGCCACCTTCTCTCTTCAATCTTGTGACAAGTTCTAGGCCAATCTTCTAGCTCATCACTTTCTTCTTTGATATGAAGGCATTACATTGAGCCTTCTGAAACTTCAAGTTGATCATAGCTTCTTCTTGAAAGTGATCTTTCTTTAACCTTCAGGTTATCTTCTCGCACCACTACCTTTTAATCCCAAGATGTCCATATATTGACTTTATTGTTGCAAGGTACCAAATATCGAGCTTCCCTCAATATCCTTCATCCATACAGTTGAACTTGCCCCAACTGCCATCATATATTCTTGCAACACTCTACCAGGTAGCAAAATAATATGTTAACCAGATAACTAACAAAAATGAAAATCAGACTTACCTCACAATGGTGACCTTCTCGTTCCATCAACATCCTCTTGGTCCATCTCCATATGAATCTCCCTTCATGCATTAGAGTGCCCAAGGATCGAATTTAATTACCAAGTTACAACTTTTCTTTCAAAGATTATACTGGATGTTAATCATTATTATATATATTCTAGAGAAAGTCTTACATTCTTCATATATCCTTAAGTAAGTCAAATCTTATTATTTTCAAGCATCATATATCCATATAACTAAGCATATTTTATGACCAACTTTCTCTCCACAAGATTCTACACATAAGAATCTCATCAAAAGTTTTATATCCAACATGCATTCCTATGCTTTAGTTTGATCATCTAGCTGTCCATATATCTCACAGAGAGACTGCATTTCGACCCATTACATTCTTTCGTCCCTTTCCCAGTATTGATTCCACATTACATGGAATGTCAACTAACCTTTGTCATAGTGCTTCTTCCAAGAACCTTTCATAATTATGGTTCTTCTAGGATCATGATGATCCACCTAAGAAAGATGACTTCCTCTAACATCATGTTAGATAATGCTTGGATGTTCAATATTCAAAATGGTCTACCTATCCATCTATCTAGATGATCTCTACAAAGCAGCTTAATCATGTAAATTCTAGACATGCTACTATCATATGCTTCTTTCTATGATGTTATGCAAAAGGTACTATCCTAAAAGAAAGATTAATCCCTATAAAGAACCTGAAAGGCAATGAACCTTCTTCAATAGTAAAGATCCTTCACTTCTTCTTTCTTTGCCTTCTTCTCAAGTTCTCCCACTGCTTCGGCTATATGAGCTTCACTCCTTTCATTTCTCTTGTTGTTTTGTAAGCTTGGTCAGTCCCTCTTAAAGTGTCCAAACTCATTGCACTTAAAACATTGAACCTTGGACATATCTTTCTTCCTGGACTTTGCAAACTTTCCCTTCTTCAGCTTCTTGCCTTGGGCTAGAAAGGCTTGAGACTGCTCATCTGATCCAATGCCATCTTCGACCTTGATCCTTGATTCTTCCAATATGCATTGCACCCACACTCATGAAAGGGAGTTTAATCCTCCTTGGAGTAGACGCTTGCTACAAAGTTGCTCCATTCTAAGGGCAATGCATTTAGTACACAGATGGTTACTTTAGAATCAATAATTGGTTCCCCAAGTCCTTGCAAATGGTATCTTAGTTGAGAGACTCTCATGAGAAAGGATGCCACATCCTCATCCTTTGATTTCTTCATTCTATACAACTTGTTCCTCAACGACATCTTTTGTCCTGTTGTACTTACCGAGTACAAATTCACTAGCTTTTCATACATAGCCTTGGAACTCTTCAAATTTGCAACGAATGAAACAAGAGAATCTTTAATGGATTCCACTATGATCCTCTATCCCCTTACTTCCCCCTTCTTTTATTTTCCTAGTTCTTGTATCTTATCTTTCTTAGGTTCAGTAATTTCCCCAGTAACATATTCCATTACCTCTTGTTCTATGAGTATCAAGTCAATTATTTTCTTCCATGCTAGAAAGTTTGATGCCCCAACAAGCTTATTACTCTCCTTGCAGAAAGAACCCATATGACCTGAAGATTCAGACATGATGTAATAATATGATACTTACTTGAGACCAAGATTCTCCTTGATGATGCTTTCAATATCTTTGAGGTGTCCTTGATTATAGTTTTTGGAGTACCTTGATGCTTCCTTCAAAGATGCATTTCAAATAGATCTTCTTCCAGAGAAAGATCAATATTCTTCTTGAAGTCCTTCTCTCAGATCTTCCTTTGATGCGAGCTTGATGTAGACTTTATCTCTTTGAATGTAGAAACCCTTCTTCTAGGTTTTCTACCAATAAGTCTTCAATCCTTCTCGAATTTTTCTTCTTTAGTCCTTTCTTAAGAGTTTCCTTTTCCCTTCCCCTTGAAAAGTAACTCCTAGTGTCCTTTCAGTTGTCTTCCTTGCTCACCTTAGCTCTGATAACATGTTGGAAAATCAATACTGGCAGTTATTATATGTATTTTCCTTTAACCTTGATATTTGATTGTGAATCTTATTTTTCTTCTTTATGTTCTTTAGTTAGATCTTTTCATAAAACAATATCAAGAACAGTTATAGCAACAATAGAGGACACAGATATTAGGCTCTCAGCCAGGGCAAAACCCCTCCAAGGGGAGAACTAGGAAACTCTTCTCTTCTTAGAATCTGCTTCAAATGAGATTCAAAGACCCAAACCCTAGACCAAGTCCTCCAATTACCAAGTTGGCCATCTAACAAGTTTGATTCTGCACCAACCAACTTCAAACTACATCTTCAACCTGCCAGCTTCAACACTGCAACTCGTCCTGCAACTCTGTCCTTGCAGCTTCTCTGGAAACCCTAATCCAACCTCCTCCTGAGACCTACTTGTTGAAAAGTGTAACTAGGTTCGGTTTTCATAATGACATGTAATTGTGATTTTATGTAAGAGATGTAAAGAAGAAAAATAAAATTATTGTGATGTTTGCATCATGGGTTTCATGAGCAAAAGATTTTATTTTTAGCTAAGGACCCATTGAGAGCCCTTAGGGATATTGTCATCTAGTAATAAAAATATAAAGAGTCATTGTCATGTAATAAAGGCATGTTACACATTGTAATGAGTCAAGGTTGTTTTGTAATTCACCCTCCAAGACCTTGTCACTAGCCCTCACTCAAGTCAGCCTACAACGAAGGAATAATTTTAGAAGATGAAGTCGGCCTACTCTAGAGATCATGTCGGCCTAATGGACATGGACCAACGACTATATATACCAATGCTCAGCCTCATTTGAAGGAAATCAATTTCGGTGAAGCAAGTCTCCAAGGAGAAGTGCGAAAATCATACCTAGAAAGAGCCTCAAGATCAATGAAGTAAGAAGGAAGGATAGCGAAGGAAGTAACATCGTTGGAGGACTATTTTTGGGCTATTCTACCCTCCCGTGTGCGAAGATCAAAGATCCGAAGGAGACTGAAGGTTACAGTCATACATAGGTGTCCTTGTTTGGGTGGAAATTTTTGCTAAAGCAAGTCAAGTAAGAGAAAGAGTCTCCCACTTGAAGAGACTATTCAAGGAACAAATCTAATTTAGGGTTTTTGTTGTCAAGAAGAGGGACTGTAGACCTACAAGAAGAGGCTGAAATTCTGAAGGAAACCGAGAAGGAGAAGAGGAAGAGCAGCGTTGAAGAGGAGGCTAGTGACTTGGTCTTGGGAGGACTCTAGTGTAAAGGGTCTTTGTCATGGCCTTGGTATTCATCAATTGAAGGTTGTATAAGAAAATTTTCGTTTCGGTTTTCCTCTTAGAGAGTGAGAGGTTTTGGCCCTAGCTGACAAGCCTATATACTGTGTCTCTTGTCTATTTATTGTTCCTGATTTGGTAATTGTCTTGATGAAAAGAACACAATAATAACTCAAGAAGAGAAGATCGTAATCAAGAAGTAAAAAGACTATCACAAGCAATTATCATAAGTAGAGAAATCACCTATCTATTGATGCCCTAGATTTCTCAACATGATATCAGAGCTAAGATGCTAAATTCAAGGAGGGGCATCTAATCGAGCAAACACACAAGGATCGAGTTTCAAGAAAGGGATTATAGCGCGACAAAGAATACTAAAGCGAAAGTTCAAGATCTACATCTAGACCGAAGAAATCTTTCAGCAAAGACTAAGGAAGGCCAGATCGAAGAACATTCTCATCTTCTTCAAGAGGGTTTGTAAAGTAAGCTCTCTCTCATTAAAGCAAAGGTTTACCCTTTAAAAAACTTTGTCAAAGTGATCTCTCTCTCAAAGAGATCAAGGATTACTCTCGTAGAAAAGAATCTATTAGGAAGTAGTCTCCTACTATCTATATCACTATCAAGATTAAGGAGGAATCAAGTAGAGAAAGCAGCGTTTACTCAAGTAAGTATATGATTTCATCTGAATCTATCAAAATGTCTTTTTGCAAGGAAAGCAACAAATTAGTTGGGGCTTCAAATTTTCTTGCATGGAAGAAAAGAACAGACCTAAGCCTTATTGAGAATGAAGTTATGGATCATATCAAGGGGTCAATAACCCAACCTCCCAAAGAAGATACTCAAGCACTTGCTAAATACATGAAAGGGGAAGTTAGGGCCCAGAGGATTCTCATAGAATCATTCAAGGACTCTCTCATCCCATATGTATCAAAATTAGACACTTCAAAAGATATATATGACAAATTGGTAGAGTTGTTTTCTGTAAGTACTATAGGAGAAGTTATCTCTCTAAGGCAAGAACTCTACAAATTAAAGATCTCAAAAGACGAGGGAATAGCCTCATATTTCATGAGGATTTCATAAATAAGAGATCAACTTCAAGATCTGGGTGAAATAATGTCTGACAGAGAAATGACCACTGCAGTATTAAATGCACTACCAAAGGAATGGGGCAACTTCACTTCAAGTATTTATGGGAAGAAAGAAGCCACTCCTTTCCAAGATCTATGGTCATTGTGCAAGATCGAAGAAACTAGACTGAAGGCAAAAACTGATGTAGGATCAAATGAGAAAAATCAACCATATGTTGTTATGACAAAAAGGAAAGGAAAGTTTGGTAAATTTGGTCCTCAAAAGAAAAGGAAGAACATGGCTAAGGTTCAATGCTGTGGATGTCAAGAATATGAGCACTATAGAAGAGATTGTCCTAAACTAAAAAGGGACAATAACAAGAGAAATAAGGAAGAAACCCATATTATTGAAGAAGTAGAAGAACCTGAGACAAAGAAGCCTAAGAAGGAGGAAGCAAGAGATCTCTACCATGACTGAGATAATCTCCTTCACTAAAAGGTACCCTTCTGTTGTGTAAATTATAAATAGGAAGCATTGTAAAAAAGATAAGATGCATCATATTAGAAATTGGTTGATCTGAAATGGGGCATTAAAGGCTTCTTGTCAATCAACAAGAACTGCTCCCACTCCAAAGCTTATATATTCCCAAGATCTATGATTATGAATGATAATTTGCAGAATTAAGTACTTGAAATAGGTGTATGTCTTTGTTTGCCTTTAAACTGTTCAAGTGTCTTAAATTCATTTGCTTTGCTTATATTTAAACACACACAACAGTAAATACGATGCAACAAATAAGCAAACACATAAGACAACAATATAACATGGAGTTCACCCTGATATCTTGGGCTACGTCTCCTTGAACTCTAATCAACTCAACTAGGCTCTTTGGGATTATGGTAATGTTTCTTTTACAAGTTCCACATTCAACTCCATAGGTTTACAACTGTACCTATGAGCTTAGAATACCATCTTACCCCTAGATGTCCTTACTCTGCAGATAGATCTAGGCTTCTCTGAACTAGACTCCTTCAATTAGTGCTTTGAGCTACCTTGAGCTCTAGCTTGCACCAACTCCCTCAAAATTCTGTTAACTGTCTCTAGAACTCCTTTTGTCTTCAGCACACATCGAACATCAGCAATAGCTTGATCATTTGCTCTCCTTGTTGTTCTCTGGCTCTCAGCCCTTAAGCTTCTCTGGCTCTTCAGCCCTTAAGCTTCTCTGGCTCTGCGGTTTCTAAGCTTCTCTGTCCATTCCTTTGTCTCTAATCATGAGGAATCATCTCTTTTGTGGCTCCGCGTCTCTTCGACTCCTTCTCTTTTGTTTTTGTTTGATAACGTTAACCAAATTTAGTTATCGTACTGACTTTTCTCTAAACTTAGCGCATTCGCTAACTTTAGTCATTTCCCCAGGCTGACCGTTAGGGGTAGCCGTTTGGCTTTACGCAACTGTTGGGTGCGCATATGGGCAATATACCCCGGCGGTTAGGGAAATGCAGCCAGTAGACTTTTGCGGTCAGGTTCATCCTGGACCGTCGATCTGTCTCGTAATCCAAAGGTTCGCGCTAAACCTGATCATCAAACAATCTGCTCAATCTCCACCGTTTGATCCACGATCTCCAATCCAACGGCTGACAGCCATTTCGGGTGGCCCATTTGCAAAGAGATTACCTGCCTGAAAAAGCGGTTTTCTCTCTCCTACGACGTGCTACATGTCGGCTGGTGTATGGAATCGAGTGAAGCCCTTCCAATACCAATTACCGCCTGAAGCCCGCCCAAAATATTGTTCACTACCCTCCTTCCGGAACTCAAAAGGTTTAGCTTATTTTCCATAACCTCTTCGGATCCGCTTGCTTGTAGGTTTAGCTGTAAAATGTGTTGATCCCCTTTGATCGGACGATCCTCCGCCTTTGACCCTGTTCTTCATTATCGAAGGCCTGAACAAATCTCCGACTGCCACATCATCCGCTACGCTGACATCACCATAAACCCGCAACTCTTTCCCGAGTTGCCACACATCCTGTTGATGTAGCCATTAACTCTTTGGCCCGAAGTTTTGCCTCTCCGATTTGCGATCACCAATCGCATCTCGACCATTGATACCTTTTGATCTGACGGCTGACAATGCTCATCGCAATCGGCCCATCGCAAGTCTTCACTCCTTTGGTTAAGTCCTTCCCTTTGGCACATTTGCAATGCAATATGATATTGCCCGATTTCCTTTTTGACCAATCAAACAGGGCCACGTGGCCCAATCCCATCCTGCCATGTGTCAGCTGTGGATTGGCCCGTGAGCCTATACCAACAATCAACATTTTCAATATAGTTTGAAGATTAATGAAATTGCTTCCTTTTCTAAGGACATTGGACAATTTTCATTTTACAATAACTCCTTCATCCGGAGTCCGTTTTGGTCCATTCAAATTGTTGTGGATTCAGAAAGAAGAGATCTATGCAATGAGACTATTTCCAAGAGCATCCTTTGACTTTCATTTTTTATCATTAAAAGTCATCAAGGATCATTTTCTAATCATGCCTCCCCATTGGAAATCTTTTGGACCCCAAAAGACTGATATACTGATCTGAACAGTAGATGAGAGTGACAACACCCTCTTCTTTCAGCCTCCATACACTTGCCTTGCATAGTGCCTCTGAACCAAAGCCTTTGAACACTTACTTCCTGGATGCGCTGGTTCTCCAATTAAGAACTGTCTTCCTCGACTTTATGCAAAACTCCTACTGAGAAGGTTACAGAAGGTAGTTTGAACCTCTCTGTCTTGATCATTGATCCAAGGTGGCTCAAACAAATGTGAAATTACATCTTCACAAAAATCTACATTTGTATCTGTTTGACATATTGTCAACAGCAACTGCTAACAACAACAGAATTACAGACAACAACTAGATGGCCTAAACTCTTGCTTCAACAAAAGAAACAGATTTCACATCTTGTGAATTACCTCCATGTCTTTACATCTGCATACAAATGATTGACTAGATAAAAAACCAACAAAACATGCCTTTAAAACAATTGACCCTTCAAGTCAAGCATGTAGAAAAAGAACTTTAGGATTCTTTTTCAAAGATGAAACACTTCATCATTATCTCCATCTCGGAGACCAAATCAACCTTTTCCAAGTCAACATTAACATTACATGCATGCTTAAAAACAAAGCAATCAACCCTTCAAGTTAATTACACATACATGTTCAAATACAAGGAAATCATGAACATCACTGTGTTCATGTACATCATTCCCATGCATGCATTTCATCCTTCAACTTTCACTTAAGTACACTGTACTTTGGAAGCTGAAATGAACATAATGTTGCAGCAATAAAGTGAGTCTCCTACTCAACTTTTCCATTCACCTTCTTGGTAAAACCCTACAACTTGCATTCCATTAACAAAGAAATGCAAATAGATGTAATACATTTCTTTTCACATCAAAAGATATGCAACTTTAATTGGATAAGAACTCTAACCATTTCTTACCAATCCATTTCAAAGGTCCCTCCTTTGTTTGCACATCAATAGCAACATGTGAATCAATCTTGAAACACATCATTTATGGAATCTTTCTTTCCATTCCTGCCATTCTCTCTTTCCACCTTCTTCAAGTTTCGTGGAACCATTGTTGGAATCAAAGGCCAACACCTTTCAGCAATATGTCCTTGCTTATGGCAGTAAGTCCAACACATGTGCATCTCCTCAACAGCATGATTTGCCTTGTCCAATGGACCTTTGGCTTCTTGCTTCTTTTCCTTCCAAAGTTTCCTACATGTGGCCATCCTCTTCCAACAGTTAGAAACATTATGGTTATCCAAACCACAAAAGGAACATGTAATTCATTTCCAATGCTTATATGGAAACTTATCATGCTTAACATAATCAAAAGGAATATGATTAGGACCAGATTTATAACTTTCTTTTTCACCTTCATTACCTTCATGAGGAGGTGAATTGAATGAAGAAGTAGCTCCCTTTGGAACACCATCAACCTCTTCAATGGTTTCAGAGTTTCCACAACTCTCTGGTTCAAGTGTATGCTTATGAACACCTTCATCCTGCAAATGATGTTTCAAGATATTGCATTCCCCATGAATACAATATTTACACTCTTGAGGTAGAAGACCTGAAATGAAACTCCTTGGAACTATTTCAATTGCCTTCATGGCAGCTTTGGAACTTTCTCCATAAGATTGTCCATAGGCAAGACCCAAATACTTAGGCCTTTCCTCAACTATTATTGGCTCAACAATACCCTGTACATGTTTGCCCAATCCTTTTCCTTCATAGCCCATTTTGGACATTAACTTGGAACCTATGCCTCTGGTATGTTTTCAAAAGAACCCATATAAACATTCTTAGAGAAAATTGAAGACAAACTGGAATTATTTACCTCTTCTTCAAGCTAATACTTGACTGAGGCTTCTTTGGCAACAAAGAGTTGTGTCTCCAACTCATGCATCCTTTCCAGGCTCATATTTGCAATATGAAGTTGTCTTTCCATTTCCTGCAATTTGTCAAAAAGCGACTAATTCTCTTCCTTCATGGAATTCAACTGCTCTTGAAGTATGATGCTCTTCCTTCCATCCTCATACATTTCTCTCACCATATCCATCATGATGAACAAGTCTTGCTTCATGTCTTCATCAAAGAATCTTGTGATGAAGGAAGAATTTGAGGACTCACTTGTAGAAGTAGTCATTATCAAAATGAACAAAAGAACGTCAAACAAGATTAACAAATAGCTTATTCAAGCAAACTTTTGCAACAAACCTCTTGTACTTCAAGGATTGCTTTGAGGTCCTTTGGGATAAGAAGAATGCCTCCATCCCTTCTTCCTTCTTGTCCTCTCCTGGACTTAGCTATCAATAGCTTTCCCTTCACCTCTGCAAACTCAAACAATAGTCAATTTACAAGCAATCAAACACCTTTCAGGTCAACCAAGCATATCTTATGCTCTGTCAATCAAGCATTCTGCTTTGATCAATCAAGCATCATGATACCACCTGCTCTGGTATAACTTGCTCTGATATAACCAGCTCTGATACCACCTTCTTTGAAGGTGGGGTTAATCAACCTGATGCTCTAATACCACCTTCTTTGAAGGTGGGGTTAATCAACCTGATGCTCTAATACCACCTAATCTGAAATGGGGCACTAAAGGCTTCTTGTCAATCAACAAGAACCTCTCCCACTCCAAGGCTTATATATTTCCAAGATCTATGCTTATGATTGATAATTTGCAGAATTAAGTACTTGAAATAGGTGTATGTCTTTGTTTGCCTTTAAATTGTTCAAGTGCCTTAAATTCATTTGCTTTGCTCATATTTAAACACACACAACAGTAAATACGATGCAGCAAATAAGCAAACACATAAGAACACAATATAACATGGAGTTCACCCTGATATCTTGGGCTACGTCCCCTTGAGCTCTAATCAACTCGACTAAGCTCTTTGGGATTATGGTAATGCTTCTTTTACAAGTTCCACACTCAACTCCATAGGTTCACAACTGTACCTATGGGCTTAGAATACCATCTTACCCCTAGCTATCCTTACTCTGCAGACAGATCTAGGCTTTTCTGGACTAGACTCCTTCAATTAGTGCTCTGAGCTATCTTGAGCTCTAGCTTGCACCAACTCCCTCAAAATTTTGTTAATTGTGTCTGGTACTGCTCCTCCTGTCTTCAGCACACATTGGACATCAGCAATAGCTTGATCATTTGCTCTCCTTGTTGTTCTCTGGCTCTCAGCCCTTAAGCTTCTCTGGCTCTCCGGCTCTTAAGCTTCTCTGGCTCTGCGACTTCTAATCTTCTTTGTCCATTCCTCTATCTCTAATCATGAGGAATCATCTCTTTTGCGGCTCTACGTCTCTTCGACTCCCTCTCTTTTGTTTTTATTTGATAACTTTAACCAAATTTAGTTATCGTATTGACTTTTCTCTAAACTTAGCGCATTCGCTAACTTTAGCCGTTTCCCAAGGCTGACCGTCAGGGGTAGCCGTTTGGCTTTACGCAACTGTTGGGCGCGCATATGGGCGATATACCCCGGCAGTTATGGACATGCAATCAGTAGGCTTTTGCGGTTGGGTTCATCCTAGACCGTCAATCTGTCCTGTAATCCAACAGTTCGCGCTAAACCTGATCATCAAACAGTGTGTTCAATCTCCACCATTTAATCCACAATCTCTAATCCAACGGCTGATAGCCATTTCGGGTGGCCCACTTGCACGAAGATTACCCGCCCGAAAAAGCGGTTTTCTCTCTCCTGCAGCGTGCTACGTGTCGGCTGGTGTATGGAATCGAGTGAAGCCCGCCCGAAATACCGTTTACTGCCCTCCTCTTGGAACTCAAAAGATTTAGCTTATTTTCCATAACCTCTTCAGATCCGCTTGCTTGTAGGTTTCGCTGTAAAATGTGTTGATCTTCTTTGATCGGACGATCCTCCGCCTTTGACCCTGTTCTTCATTATCGAAGGCCTAAACCAATCTCCGACTACCACATCATCCGCTGCACTAACATCACCATAAACCCGCGACTCTTTCTCGGGTTGCCACATGTCCTGTTAACATAGCCATTAACTCTTTAGCCCGAAGTTTTGCCTCTCCGATTTGCGATCACCGATCGCATCTCAACCGTTGATTCCCTTTGATCCGACAGCTCACAATGCTCATCGCAATCGGCCCATCGCAAGTCTTCACGCCTTTGGTTAAGTTCTTCCCTTTGGCACATTTGCGATGCGATATGATATTGCCCGATTTTCTTTTTGACCAATCAAACAGGGCCATGTGGCCCAATCCCAGCCTGCCATGTGTTAGTTGTGGATTGGCACGTGAGCCTATACCAAAAATTAACATTTTCAATATAGTTTGAAGATTAATGAAATTGCCTCCTTTTCTAAGGACATTGGACAATTTTCATTTTACAATAACTCCTTCATCCGAAGTCCGTTTTGGTCCATTCAAATTGTTGTGGATTAAGAATGAAGAGATCTATGCGATGAGACTATTTCCAAGAGCATCCTTTGACTTTCATTTTTTATCATTAAAAGTCATCAAAGATCATTTTCTGATCATTGGCATCATAATAGAAGCATTAGAAGAGCTCGTGACATAGGTAACATGTAGGATGTCTGGAACAAAATCTATGGCAATCAACTATGTAGGATATAGCTCTTGAAAAGCTCATGTGATACTTATCTAAAAAGGAAGAAGTCATCTAGGACAAGGCTCATCATAAATCAGTAAAAAGGTAACATTTGCAGGATAGGCAAGATCCTCAAGATTCTCTAATGGAATCTTCATTGTAAGGTCCACCAATCATGAGGGGAAGCTAGCGTTCATCAAGAATTCCAAACTTGTGGAATTCATGGGATGATTGTATGATGACATAACAGTGAAGCAGATCAAGGGAATGAAGCTCCTTCATTCAAAGGAAGTTGTTGCGGGAAGCGTAGATGACCCAGAGGAAAGATGAGGTATGTATGCCTACATTTGATATTATGGAAATCATGTCATATGGTTGCAGGCAACATGGATCACTGCTCTATCTTAAGAAGCATGATCAAAGAAAGGATCTCCTCCATCAAAGGAATGCAAGAATGCATGGGTCACATATTTACTAAATGAAATCAACATAATATGTCCTCATATGGAGTATGAGGTGGTTGACTACAATTGAGGAACTCTGATTGGAAGCTCCTGGGAATGAAATGTGTGACGAAAGGAAGGAAGAGATCGTGGAATATGCAACAATGGTAAAGGTTGTCAACATCCAAAAGACCAAGAAGATTTGACTATGATATCTCCCAGAAAAATATGAAGACTGATGGAAGTTTGAAAAAGATGGAGACCCTTGACAATGCATATCTTTAGGAGATGTGTCAACATGTATGCAAGATGTTGATACTTACAGGAAGATGTCATGATGAAAGACCATCACAAAGGTAATTGTGATTTAAGCATTCATTTCTTATCCTGGAACAAGTATCTCGATGGGCTTATGCAAATCTGTCAAAGGAAGAATTTTGGATATCTTCCCCGAGAACTATGAAGAGGGATGTAAGATCCTTCTGAAGAAGATAATATGAAGAAAGCAGAATAACATGAAGCAAGGCTAGAAGTAAACTAATGAATCACTTTCTGATGAAAGGAATGATGACATGACTGACTCATGGATGAAAGTGATGGATGGTCTTTGCCCTATGAAGAAGTCCCAAAAGATGAAGACTCCATGACAAAGAAAAAATTCATGCCATCGAAGGAAGGAGTTCTTCAAGCAGATGGTTGTCCCATCATCTCCACCTAAGGAGTTGTTGTAGGTTCCTAATTAAGAGGGAGCCTGGAAACAAGTTTCTTCCAAGTAAGAAACTTGGAAATTCCTAAGCAAAGAGGGAGTTTAGGTACATTCCTTCCGTAGAAACGAGTATATTCCTTTACTTGAATAGATATGTCCTCCCAAATAGAGAGGGAGAGATAGACACATCATTCTAGTCTTCACTTGGGAAGACAGAATGGAGAATTGGGTAATCATTTGGCATCAGATGTTCATTGAAGGTGAGATAGGGCATCCAAGATAAGAGTAGTCGTGCTGGACCGATATTCTTTGAGGGCTGGGAATCCAAGATAAGAATAGTCTAGATGGAACACACCCTGAGAACCCTGGTGGGGTATGTTCCGGAAGTGACAATGATGAAAGTGTCTATAAATATTGTTCTCACCAGCATTGAGCTCAGATCTTGTGGATAGATAGAGTTGTTAGTTAAGGCCTTGCTATGTGACAATTCTGGTTGATATGATGCTACACAAATGGATTACCAATCTGATTCTTCTTATGAGAAATTCTTCAGAATGAGAATGACCTAGTACCATTATGAATACCTCCCTAGTTAAGAGGGAGTGTTGAAAAGTGCAACTAGGTTCGGTCTTCATAATGACATGTAATTGTGATTTTATGTAAGAGATGTAAAGAAGAAAAATAAAATTATTGTAATTCTTGCATCATGGGTTTCATGAGCAAGAGATTTTATTATTAGCTAAGGCTCCCATTGAGAACCCTTAGGGATATTGTCATCTAGTCATAAAAATCTAAAGAGTCGTTGTCATGTAATAAAGGCATGTTACACATTATAATGAGGCAAAGTTGTTTTGTAAGTCACCCTCCAAGACCTTGTCACTAGCCCTCACTCAATTTGGCCTACAACGAAGGAATAATTCTAGAAGATGAAGTCGGCTTACTTTAGAGATCATGTCGGCCTACAACGAAGGAATAATTCTAGAAGATGAAATCGGCCTACTCTAGAGATCATGTCAGCCTAATGAACATGAAGGAACGATTATGCATACCAGTGCTCGGCCTCATTTGAAGGCAATCAATTTCGGTGAAGCAAGTCTCCAAGGAGAAGTATGAAAATCATACCTAGCAAGAGCCTCAAGATCAACGAAGTAAGAAGGATAGCGAAGAAAGTAACATCGTTGGAAGATTGTTTCTGGGCTATTCTACCCTCCCACGTAGATCACAAATCTGCAAGAGGCCGAAGATTACAGTCATACATAGGTGTTCTTGTTTAGGTGGAAATATTCACTGAAGCAAGCCGAGTAAGATAGAGAAAGAGTGTCCCTCTGAGACTATTCAAGAAACAAATTTGATCTAGGGTTTCTATTGTGAAGAAGAGGGACTGCAGAGCTACAAGAAGAGGCCGAAATTATGAAGGAAGCCGAGAAGGAGAAGAGGAAGAGCAACGTTCAAGAGGAGGCTAGTGACTTGGTCTTGGGAGGACTCTAGTGTAAAGGGTCTTTGTCATGGTCTTGGTATTCGTCAATTGAAGGTTCTATAAGAAGAATTTCGTTTGGGTTTTCCTCTAAAAGAATGAGAGGTTTTGGCCCTAGCTAACAAGCCTATATACTATGTCTCTTGTCACTTTATTGTTCCTGATTCAGTAATTGTCTTGATGAAAAGAACAAAATAATAACTCAAGAAGAGAAGATCGTAATCAAGAAGTTAAAAGACTATCACAAGCAATTATCATAAGTAGAGAAATCACCTATCTATTGATGCCCTAGATTTATCAACACTGCTTAGAGCAAGACAGCTCTCCCAAGGTCAACAAGGTCAAGGTAGGGCTTTCTTCCTTCCAACTGCAAGATTTTGCACTTCATTCTTCTGCAACTCAGACTTGCAATTTCGGCCTCCTTCTACAGCACCAAAAACCCTAGATCTTCGCACATGTGAGAGAGATAGAGCCCAAAAAAAGGAAATTTCGTCTGTTCTTCTTCTAGACCTTCTCTCTTCTTTTCTGCTTCTCCCAACTTCAAATCGAACTCTTTCTTGTTAGATCAAACTTGTGAGTGAATGTTTTAAATGAGGTCAAACAACTTCTTTATATAGCCTTCTCAAGGGGTCAAATTGCCTCCTTGAGGCCGACTTGTAATTGTTTGGGCCGACTTGTATTTTTGGAGTTTCCCAAACCTTCTAGACTCAAAAATAATTCTTTTTACAATTACATTTTGCTCGGTGTTGAGAAATCTAGGGCAACTAGATTGGATGGTTTCTCTTACTTTGGTAACTGTTTGTGATGTTATTTTACTTAATTTGATGTACTTGTTATTATCTTCTTCTTTCACATGATTATTATTGTGTTCTTATCATCAAACAACTATCAAACTATGAAAATCAAAACAACAAGAGGACACAAAATATAGGCTGCTAGCCAGGGCCAAAACCTCTCCTCTTGAGAGCAAAACACACAAGGATTCTTCTCTTCTTGTAGAATCTTCAAATGATGAATTCCAAGACCCAAGACCCTTGACAAAGACCCCTCCAAGACCAAGTCAAACTCTTTGATAAGCTTTTGTTCCACAAAGTCAACGCTAGTCAAACAACTTCAATATTTTTTTATTTTTCAGCCTTACTTCAGATTTTCAGACACCGCTTCAAATCTGTACTTTTTAGCCTACCTGCAATTTCTACAATTTTGCACATGTGAATGGTTTAGGGCAGAATTGTCGCTTGGTTTGATCCTCTTCCCTTGAAAACTCGGCTTGCAAACTTTATCCTTTTGAGCTCCAGACTTCAACTTTTATGATGATTGTAATTTTCGGTCTTTCTACAGTAGAATGATGCCCTAGATTCGCACGTGTGAGATGATGTAGCCCTAAAAACAATACTTGGATACATTGCTCTTCCTTCCTTTATTTCTCATCTTCTTCACTTGTCCTTCAAATATATTTCTTGTCCTTGTACAAACTTCTTCGATACCTTTCAAATGACATTGAATGCCTCTTATATATAGGCTTCTAGGAAACCCTAAATAGGCCGACTTGCCATTTCTTGTAGGCCAACTTGTTCACTGTTAAGCTGACTTGATCTTGGAGGGCCTTTCGACATAACTTTGACTCAATTAAATACTTTTGACATGATACATGATGCCCAATGGGGTCTTTACATATTACAATGACTCTCTTGACTCTTAGTCTTTATGACAAAGCCTTAGAAGCACACATTGGGTGCTTGACCTAAAAATAAATTAACCTTGAGCATGAAACCCATGCTAAAAAATTATAATAATAAATCTTCTTTTCACTGTACATCAAATACATAAAATCAAGATTACATGAGACATTATGAAGACCAAACCTAGTTACATATTTAAACACTCCCTCTTAACTAGGGACTCAGGGAGGTATTCATAATACATATGAGGTACATGGACATTCTCATACTAAAGAATTCTCATAAGAAGAGTCGGATTGGTAAGCCATCTCATAAGCTATATTTTCAACTTATGTGTATCTCATCATATCTACCAACATTGTCACATAGCAAGGCCTTGACTAACATCTCTCTCTCTCCACAAGATTAGAGCACAATGCTGGGAAGACAAATGCTTTATAGGCACCTTCATCATTGTCTCTCAAGGCACATACCCTATCTGGATGTTCACAAGGTATGTCCTTCTAGGACCATCCCTGTCATGGATTAACACATCCTCAAGTAATTTCCTCTTTGACTACTCTTACCTATTGGATGCCCTACCTCATCCTCAAAGAGTATTGGAATTCAAATGCTTACCCAATCCTCCATTCTTTCTTCATAAAGAAGACAAGAATGATGTGTCTATCTCTCCCTCTCAACTCGAGAGGATTTTCTCATTCCTATAAAAGGAATATACCCATGTTTCCTCTTCACTAAGAACTTGCTCAAGCTCCCTTTTAACACTTCTTCATCATGGAGCCAACTTCTTCTAGAACTTCTTCATAGGGCATCTGCCATCTTTCTCCAGCATTTCCCTTCAATGAAAAATAATGTTTGAACCAATAGTCACGCCATCCTTCTCTTCATCGAGAAGTGATCTTCTTGTCATCATCTGGCTACGCTTTATGTTGCTACCTTTTCCAAGTCATGTTTCTTTCAGGATCTTCCATCCATTCTTAGTTGTAGATGAACTTCTACAACCCTCTTTCGGTAGCCCTATTACAACCAAACCAGATGCTTTATTTTAAAAATAAAAAATGAACATCAAATCAACATTACCTCTTTATGATGGCCCTTTGTCATGATATTTGCTTCTTGCAACATCAACATCCTTTTGCACACTGTATGAATCCATCTCCAAGATATACATTGCCAAGATTCTCCCTCTCGAACATAGCAAGGTCTTCATACCTTCTCCATGGAAATGTCATAGCTAATCCTTCTTGTTATCAGATGTTGATCACTTATCTTATCTTACGTGACTATAGATACATCTTTTACGAACTCTTCATTCACCTTTCTTCACATATTGCTTCCTCAGGATCTTCTATACATAGTTCCTTCATCATAGTAACCATGATTTCCAACCACCTCATATTCTTCATGAGGTCAATATGTAGAAGAGTTCAAGGCACATTGTCTACATGCCTTCATGCATCATTATTGTGGAAGAGTTTATTCTTCTTTCATCATGCTCATGAGATAGAGCATTTTAACCATTCTATCTACAGCTATATGATGACATGACTTTATCTATCTATTACCAAATATATATACATACCTCTTACTTCATGTGGTCATCTAGAGTTTCTTCTAGTAGCTTCCTTCCCTTGATTGAAAAAACTTCAACCAACTTGACATGTTTCACATCTTTGTCATCATACCATCATACTATCGACTTGCTTTATCTAAGTAGAGGTGAATCTTCTAACAAAGATTCCAATCGAGGATATTGATGATCCTCATTCTGCAAATGCTTCTTTCTAATGATGATGAGGTGTGACAAACTTTTATCTTCCTATCTTTCTAGATGACTTGCTTCAATCATTCAACTGGTTACTTTGGTTATTCTTATATGCTTTTAATGAAGATGCCATGAGCTACTTTCTTTCTATCATGTATAATCACTGCTTCAACCATATAAACTTCTACTTCGGCTATCCTTCCATGCCTCTATGATGATATCATCTGCCATAATGCCTCTTATCATACTTGCGATATTTTCCATCATGACTGTTATCTTTTACAAACTGAAAAGAACTAAGTAATGATGTTATCTTAGTCATAGTATAGGTATTTCACTTCCTCCTTCTTTGACTTCTTCTTTTCTGGATCTTCTACTTCTTCGGTGACATGGGCTTCATTTCTTTCCTTTCTCTTTGTGTTGTTCTTCTTCAGTTTAGGAAAATTCTTTTTGAAATTCCCATATTCATTACATTCATAACATTGAATCTTAGACATGTCGATCTTCTTTCGAAATGTTTTTCGAGACTTCCCTTTCTTCCTTGCCATAGCTACATATGCTTGAGTTTGTTCACTTGATCCATGTTAAAATTGGCAACTAGGGCCAAATTTCACTTTGAGTAGGTCTTTTGAAGAAGATAATTATGGCATTGAATTCCTCTTTTCGAGAGGACCAAAATTGACTTAAAGATCACTAAATTTGGATAAGAAAAAATTATTTATTTATTAAAAACAAATTTTACAAGGCATGACCTTATCAAGGCGGGAAAATTGAAAATTTGAAATTTAAATTTGCCTCCAAAGTGTCAAGGTTAGCTTCACCTCCATAAGGACAAATCATCATGTCTATTTGTATATACATGTGTTTTCCAACATCATTTGGAGACACATCCTATGAGCATCGAATATCTAAAATAGGGCGGCGGATATGAGGCTAGGGCAAGGAGGCAGCTAGCACGAGTTTCTGGTAAAGGTGGTCTCCCTCTTAGGTGCGGATGTCTTGCAAAGAGAGGCCGCGAATGTCTAGGCTTGGAACAGTCAGCAAGGAGGTGTCTTAGGGTTGACTCAAGATGGTTTAAGGCAACGGACTTCTAACTAGATCAAGACACAAGAGCAGAGGTGAGTTAAGTGTATTTGTGGACTTGTTTTATGGATCATTATCTTTGTTCAGTGGGTCACAGGATAGTAGCACGTTTAAGGGCTGTTGTGAGAGCCGAGAGACCTAGTCTAAGGGTGTTTTCCCTAGCCGCTATCAACCTACAACAAGCCGCGGATATATAGAGGTAGAAGAGGCTTAACCAAGGTGTTTTTCATGTCCTAGGAAGGTCGCATATAGTGTTGTAGCTGATCTATCTATTGTTGAGTGACTTGTGAAGGTTCCAAGGCCTATAATAGTGCAAGAAGACAGTGTTGAAGGCCAATAAGTATAATTGTGTCTTGAGGAAGGATTAGGGTCGTTGTGGTACCCTAACTGAAGCTCAGTACTTTGCTCAAAATCCTTGAGCAACAACAGCGTATGTCACCAGCTTCAGAAGACATCATTTAACTACTTCAGAATTACAACTCTGACCAGGCCATCTATTCATCTAAAGACAAAGATTAGTCAGTTAGTTTTGACTTTGAATTAATGTATTCTCTCTCTCTCTCTCCCCCTCTCTCTGTTGAACATTTGATTCGAATAATAAAAAGAATTGATCAAGAGTTCTCCCCATCTTTGTTGAAGTTTCTAAGTCTAATAGTTAGAAACCCTCCATGCACTTTACTGATTTATTCCTACCTACTTGTTCTATTAATTAAAAAGTTATTTACCATGTAAATACTGAAAATAAATACAAGTGCATGCTCAACACATTACAGATCATCAACTGAAGTAAACACAAACAAGCACACAAATGACACCATTATTTTTATACTAATGTCCCGGGAAAAACACAATGCGGGAAAATCGATGCAACTATCTGAGGGTTTTATTATTAAGCAATTATTTTCTGAGTACATTGGGTGCCAAACTAGCTAAACCGACAGAGGTAAAAAATCTAACAGCAATACCTCTCTTCAGAAACAGGCATTCGGAAAGCCTGCTCCACAAAATCCCTCTCCAACACAATTTGAAGCTCAGCGGCAGCCCTGTTGGCCTCTGCGTCAGCTTGAAACACTCTGCGCAGCCTCTCTAGCTCTCTGTGTCACTCCTGCAGCCTCTGCGTGGATGATGCAGGCCCCTTTGGCTCTGCGCAGTCTTTGCTGCTTCTGTGTGGCTCCCTCTGGCTTTGCGTCTACCTCTTTATGCTTCTGCGTTGGTCTCTCAGCACTGTCCCTACCTCTCTGCCTCGTACTCACTGCCCCTCGCTACAATTGATCACTGATTCTATCTCTCTTAGCAAACCCTACTCTAGAGAATAGAATGACTGATCACTGTGGTGTATTCTCCAAGTGACCCTAAAGCCTCCCCTTATACTTTTCTCGTTGAGAAATCAACGACCGAGATTAAGTCCCTAATCGACGGCTGAGATTAGATCTGGCTTGATCCATGTAATTTGGACCATTCTAACACAATTTTATATTAATTCACATTAATATTTTAATTTCCATAAATTTAGACTTAGGGACTCCATTAAAAATATTAAGTATTTTAATATCTACCTAACTGTTTAGAATCTGCCCAAACCCTTTCTGGGTATTGAAGATCTCATGTGCCCTAACCTTTCCACCAAATTTCATGGCTAGAGCACATCCGATGCTACCTCAAATCAACAATCTTGGGGTTTTTCCCTGGCTTGAGCCATATTCTTGTGTCCTCTTGTCTTGGCTTGTCTTCTACATTTATCGTTGATGTTCTTTCTTCAATTATTGTCAATGATTTATGTGATTACTAATAGAAGTGACATAGACTGATAAATGGGCTAATATGGATCATTGAAGTAACCATCCTAAGCAAAGAACATGTTTACTTAAAATTAACATGGTATCAGAGCTCGGGAGAGGACATGCCCAAGAAAGAGCAATAGAAAAAGCAATCACAAGGAGAAGTTTATTTACAAATCTCCTCCCTCTGCAAAATAAGACAACATGAAATGTACTATGAGTGCACATTTGCTATGTCTATCTTGCTAGAAGAAAAGGGTCTTGAAATATTCAAATGGAAGTAGAGGAAGAAACCTTTTGGGAAGCCCTATGAAGCAACAAAACTTATAGCTTGTTGACTTTAAGTGTTAAAATACACAAAGGTATTTGTAATAATAATTTATTATATATAAAAATGTACAAGTGATGATGAATGTTACAATGAAGCCCTACTTATATACCTAGGCAGGTATCCTTTCATGATTGGGCATGTCTTTTAGACATGCCTTTTCAGTGAACTAATGACTATTTACATAATTATTATTTTATTCGTTATTTTATATTTATTTTATGTTTATTTTATTTTATACAATTTTATGTTCATAACATTGCCCCTTCAAAAGATTTTTCCTCAAAGCTATATTTTTGGCAATTGTCTTCATGTTGTGGTTGCCATCTCAGCATATGGAACTCAACATCACCGGTACCTTCATCTGTATAATTCGCTGTAACACGGTCTTGAATCCAAGGTTATCAAAATATATATATATATATATATTTATTATAATTATTTATTTTTAATTAAATTAATTTAAATATATGATTGATTTACTTTATGATATATTAATTATGTACTATATAATAATATACAATTATTATATACGGAAATGTGACTGGGAGGTCACACCGTTTGACCTCAACCCCCAACAAAACGACAGAGTATTGAACCGTGTTGACAGCCAAGAATAAGTTGGGATGTTGACAGCAAAGAATAAGAATAAGAAGAACCGTGTTGAAGGTTAGCACAGTTGGACCGGACAAAATTTGTCGGGTTGTCGAAAAGGTGAGAAGGCAGAGCGTCGGGGTAGACTCGTGGAGTGTGTGTAGCCTGACAATATGTGGTTGTCACCAGAGGAGGAGGCACAGCGAGAAGGCCAACAAACTATCTGGGCAGTGCGGCAGGGATATGCGGAGCACGACCCTTTCTTCTTGCTTGTAAGATTTAGCAATCTCCTGCATGCCCATCAATCCAGAGAACCAACTTTCCAATGAATTGAAAGCACCAGTAGTGCATGGTTCCGAGATAGGGGTAATTCCTTAAGGAACTTTTCAAAAGCATCTAGCCTCACTCTTCCCTTAAGCTCCAAGACCTTAGACCAGTTGTTTGTCCGAGCTTTCCCACCACTTTTGAAGAAGGCAATTGCCATAACAGAAATATATGCATTCAGCTGCAGACATCCTTCCCAAAGTTTTTCATCTGGCAATAGTTTAACTTGTTTTCCTACTTGTAATTCATTTGCCTCATTTGACTCTTCTAATTCGCTTTTGAAGTTTTCAGTGTGTTCATTGCCAGCATTGATTTTATTTCCCATAACAACACCAGCTTCTATTATTGAATGTTTGTGTAAGAAAGCATTGCTCCACTTGGGATTGCAAGTCACCTGAGTCAGTTTCCTTCTCTTGTAGCCAACCTTCTTTATGATTTTTATATGTTTTTGCAATGTCATTTAAATGATTTTCCTTAGGCTTATTGCATTGCACTACATCTGCTTTTACATTGTCATTTGTCTTATCTTCCTTAAACTTCATGATTTCATTAAGAGAAACAATGGCAGGAAGTGTTATTTTATCATCCACTGGTTCCATTTTGAAAACTTGAGTTGTACCTAACTTTGTTTCTATCACCCCTGCACTTTGATCGAAGGAAGAATTTGAACTAATATAATTATAGCAACCTGTAACAACATCCTTATCCATAATCCCCGCTTAACTAACATCTTGACTTAAGCTGGCAACTTCATTAACTTCATTTACCTCCTGTTTAACTTCAGATTTAGAGACTGGTTGACCTCCAGTAATTACAACTTCTAAAGGTGAATCATCTTTTTGAACACCTCCCTGGAATTTATTTTTGTCAATCCCTTTAGCCATTGCTTTATCAATATCTGAGTTAGATATAACAAACTTCTCTATTAGCTCTTCATCTTTAGTAACTTTCAACCCTGACGATTGACAAGATTATAATTGCTCTACAATAGTCTTTGCTTGATCAGAAAATTGAATTATTTGTTTCTTCACTTCTACATCACTTTCTTCTTTCTCTATTTTTATTCTTTCATGGAGATATTCTTCTGGATGTCATAACATGGCGTTTTTTAGAAATAGCCCATTTGAGTATCACTTGTTTCCTTTTCCAATTTAGGTTTCAGCATGAAATCCTTACTTTGCTTCAAAGCATTAGACGACTGTTCTCCATTACAATCTTCATCTGTTGCAAATTCCAAATTAATATAAGCAGTTTCAACTTTCCACAGTGGGGAATTCTGAATCCAAACATTTTTCAGTGACTACTACTTCAAGTTGACTTCTGTTATCTACATAAACATTTTTTTTCTGCTTCACATTGTTTCGTTTCTTCACTGTCACTATCATCTTCCTTATTATCAAAATCCTTTAGACGTGCTTTAACTTCGGCATATGATTTTTCCCATCGCTGAAGCTTTTCTTGAATTTTACTAAACTGCTCAACATATTCAAGGTGAAAACTTAACTGCATATTGTGCGGTGAACAACATTCAAAGTCTCGCATGGCTATATTGTGCGGCGGATAACGTTGAAAGTTTCGCATGGCTATATTGTGCGGCAAATAACTTTCAAAGACTCACATGGCTCTGATACCACTGAAGCAACAAAACTTATGGCTTGTTGACTTTAAGTGTTAAAATACACAAAGGTACAAGTGATGATGAATGTTACAATGAGGCCCTACTTATATACCTAGGCAGGTGTCCTTTCATGATTGGGCATGTCTCTTAGACATGCCTTTTCAATTAACTAATAACTATTAAAATAATCATTATTTATATTTATTTCTATTTATTTTACTTTATACAATTTTATGTTCGTTACACCCTAATCAGGGACTAAATTACAGTCAAATGAGTAAGGATCAAGTACCCATGATCCCTATGCTAGAAGTCGAAGAAGATAGTCAAATTGCCATTTAAGGCTGACTATCTTATCAAAGGAAGCGTTCTAATATGAGAAGTGATCCAAATCCATTCAAGTGACCAATACTTGCTATTGGACTATAGCTCGCATTTGTTTCAGGTCTATGACTTGTATACCTCAGAAGGGACCTTGCACACTCTACAAGACTATAACTCGCTCTATAAATATCACTTTGCATCTCTATGTTAGAGATAATCCCTCCCTTATGACTATCTCACATTTGCACAGCTACAGGTTTGTTAACTCGCAAGAACTATCTAACTCTTTTATATTGATATGAATTACATGACTATGTTATGTATGTACATTACTTCAGGAGAAAAACCACGATTTTCCACTACCTTCATATCTCTTCAATCTCTGTTGAATTCTATGTGGGATGTGACGAGCATGTTTCTTTCACAAGATTGATGTGCTTTATGTATTAACTGCAAACCAAAGGGAGAGGACATATGCAGGCTAGTTTCATATGATCAGAGCTTTTGGGCAGCAGTAGAGGAGGCGTGTGCCATTTCAAAACCTTTAACAAGGCTTCTCTGGTTGGTTGATGGAGACAAGCCCGCAATGGACTACTTGTATGAGGCCATGGAAAGGACCAAAGAAGCCATTCGTGCCTATTATGAAGATAAGAGAGATGAGGGGTTAGAGAAACAACAGGTGGTATGGAGAGTGATTGATGAGCAATGGAATAATACCCTCCATCGCCCCATTCATGTTGCAGGTATCTACCTCAACCCTGTATTTTCTTACTCTTGTGGTTTCAAATTTGATGTCTAGGTGATGGATGGATTCCTCACTTGTTTCAAGAGGATGGTGGCATCTAAGCAAGTACATGAAGAAATTTCTAAAGAAATAGAGATATATAGAATGGCAGGTAGCACATTTGGTTTTACCATGGCAATTAAGAACAGGACAACCAAAATACTAGGAAAGCTTCAGTTTGTTTCAACTTCCAAATTTCATAATTCATTGTCTCTTCAGAATTTGCTTCAAGTTTAGAATTTCAATGTTTTAACTTCTTATTTTTTATGTTTTTCATTTTTCTTTTAACTTGTAGATGCTTGGTGGACAAACTATGGTGGCAGGGAACCCATCTCCAAAAGCTTTCCATTCGAGTGCTCAGCCAAACATGCAGTTCCTCTGGGTGTGAGCGCAACTAGAGTGTATTGAAAAAATACACAGCAAAAAGCGCCACAAGTAAAAAAAATCAAATTAAATTTTTGAATTCATTTTAGTATTTTAATATTTAAATCTTCTACATACTAATTTACAATCTATGACCCAAATGCCATGTCTACTACAATCTTCGATTGTGAGTGAGACAACTTTAGAAAACTCCTGATGTGGAAGCCATCTCATTGGACAATATTGATACCATTGTTGCATGGAGGGTTGAGACTAAGAGGCCTGCCATGAAGTCGATCCTTGATTGGTTAGATCTAGATCCAAAGGCACTAGAGGCAGAGGAGGTAGCAGCTGCAGGGGAGGGAGAGCCATAGGTAGAGGAGGAGGAGGGGCAGGGTCAAGAGGCAGAGTAGGAGGAGGATGAGAAGGAGGAAGTGACTCCATCTAGGATGGGCAGCAGTAGAGGGCATAGGCCACCTCTCTTTTTTGCATCTAGAAGACGACAGAGTCCATTTGTAGCCCCAAGGGCAAGGTCTTCTTCCTCTAGAGGAAAAGGCAAATCCATTCCCTCTTCCCGTAAAAGTGGCGGAGGATCTCAGTGATTGATTACCTTATGACATGTAAATGACTCATGATATACATTTATTATATTTTTTTGCTGATATTTTCACTCTCGAGAATTGAGACTAAGTTAAGACTCGAGATTCAAGACTTGATTCACTATTTTGATATGTGATGTGGCACTAGACTTCATATACATATTATATATTGTGAAAATTCCTATACTCAAGGAACCCCTACTGCGGCAAAACTAAATTTACTTCTACTTGATTTTAATATACATTATCAAGTTATTTTCTGAAAAATATTGAAGTATATTACTTCTGTAGCCTACACCAATTTAATTTGATTACATGAAACAAGAAACTAAGAAAAGAACAAGATACATAGGACACTGTTATTTTTGGACAAAATAGTCCCCAGAAAAACCCAATGCGGGAAAACCAGTGCAGCGGCTCTGAGGGTTTTATATTATTAAGCAGTAGTTCTGAATACAATGTTGGATGCCCTCCTGGCAATCTAGTTACAGAGAAAAATATAATGGCAGAAAACTGCATGAGATTACCTCACTTCACCCGGCAGTTTCTGTCCCACAGCAGAACTGGCAAGCCCCCGTTTATCTCTGTGTTGGCCTTGCGTGCATCAGCTCTACACAATCTCTTCTGCCTCTAGGAACTTCTGTGTCAACCTCTCCCCGTTGATCCGGCAATTTGGATTTCTACATGAGAGCAGCCTCACTTCAGCGATGGCCCTTCATACTCTGCGTCAAGGCTGTGTGGGCCCAGAATGGCCCAGTGTTAGTCCCTCTAGGTGCTGCGATGCCTCCACTGGTGGCTCTCCGCCTCTCTGCCCAGTGTTCCCGAACTCTTGCTGCCCCTCTGCTGCAAATGATCACTTAGATCGAATTTCTCAACTTCCAAGCCCTAGAAATTTCAAACTCTAAATCAATTCGTTCTCTCAGTGTGTTTCTGAATGAACCCCAAGCCTCCTTCTTATACTTTTCTCGTCGAGACTTCAACAACCAAGATTAAGTATTTAATCAATGGCTAAGATTAAAAACTTGACTTGATCCGCTTTCTAGAACATTCTCACCCATATTTTGATTAATACCCATTAATACTTTAATTTTCTTAAGTTTAGACTTAGGAACCCCATTAAAAATATTAATTTTTTTAATAAAAACAATCCGGGTGTGGAATTTCACCAAACGGTTTCTGGGTTCTTTAGAACTCATGTGCCTTAACCTCTCCACCAATTTTCATGGCTAGAGCACATCCGATGCTACCAAAAACTAGCACTCACTCTTAGCGAGGAATGTGCTCTAGCAACAATGTCCAACTGCATGTTGCTCTGTCTATGAAGGATATCCTTTCCGCATTGTTGCTGCCATCAACACTATGCTACTGTTGCTACTGTATTGCTACCCATGATACGGCCACTGGCACTGCTGCATCTGTACTACAGCTCCCTCTCAAATGCTACATCTATACTACATCGCTAGCACTGCCACTGCTAACACTGAATTTGTACTGCAACTCAGTTGCTGAGAGAAGCAACTGAAAAACACCCAAAATTATTGAACTAATTGTGTTCAGCATAATACCATGTGAATGTTGGAATCTGACTTCTACTAGTTTCTGACCCTCTGAATCTTTTGCATTATTGCTGACTTCTGCACTGTTGCCAACCTTGCTATGCGATGATTAGTCTCTAGTCTCAAGCTACTGCATTTGTCTCTCCAACCAACTCACTGCATTTTCTAACACTATGTCCATCTCGCTACTGTTGAATCTCGGGCTCTCGTAGCAAGGAATTGATCCAAGAGGTGGGTTCCTCGAGGATCCTACCCACATGTAGTCCTCCCGACTACAGTTTTATATCGCCCCATTTCCCTCCTGGAGATGCGTGGGCCCTCATGGAAAACTCATCTTCGTTAATTTTTACTAGAACAACCTTAGGATCATGTTTCTCATCCTTATCATTTTGCTTCAAAGGACACTAGGGTACAAAGTGGACCATCTCGCCACATCTAAAACATTTCACCTTCGAAATGTCCTTCTTCTACTTCTGCGTTTGTTGTCCCTTTGATGCTAGAGTTTTGTTCTCCTCCTCCTCCTTGGTCTTCGTGCCACTCCCACTGCTGCCATTGAGGTTTACCTTAACCAGATCCCTCCTTAATTCTTCTTGTTGAAGGGTTGCCAACATCTCCTCCCATGAAGGTAATCTTTCCCTGCCCAATATACTTTGGACAAAGACTTTCCATTCATCTGAAACTCCATTCAGGGTCGTCCTTACCATCGCGATAGACTAAGGAGTAGACCCCACTGTAGCAAGCTGGGCTCTGGCTAAGTCACCGGGTTCAGTGAATTTAATCCTAGGGATTTGAAATTCGCCGAACCTCAAGCAAACTCGAATTTGTTCGATCAAATTCACCAAATAAAATGACGAACACGAACCCGAATGTCGAACCTGAACTTAATCGCAAAACTTGATCGCCGAAAATGAAATTCACCATTAAATTTGTTTAAGTTCGATTTTATCCGGTTTAAAAAATCAATTTTTATGTGGGCCCAGTTAAGTTACTTAGGGTTTCATTTGGCCGTTGTTTAAAAATTAAAAAAATAAATAAAACATTGTTTTACGTATGCTGCAAGAAGGGGTTGCTTTTTGTTTCATTCACGAATCACAAATCGCATACACAGGTGAACTGTGATAGAGCAATAGCACTAAGCACAGTTGCACAGCACGCCGACAGCATCACAACATTGCCACTACAGTCTACGCAGCACAGCAGCAGTGAGCACCATGCACGCTACGTCGTCTCCAGAGTCCAGACACCAGTCTCCCGCGATCGCCGGCATAGACTCTAGACTCCCACCTGTCGACCGTCGTTGTAGGCTCTAACCTCGGCCCTCACACTGCGTGAAGTATAGCATCTGTTCAACCAAATCATTAGACTCAGCGTCACAGGCTCAGGCTTCAGCAAGCCGCACTGTCCAAACTCCAACCTCCATGTAAGTCAAAAATTAAAATGCACATTCTTTTTTATCAGTTAAAAATTAATAAGTTAATATAAAACATCAAATAAAACTAATTAAAATGTGGCCCAATTAATAAGTTAATTTTAATTACTATGTGGCCCAATTGTTAATGTACTTCGCATGGTTGATGGTGACAAACATTGTACGGGTTTTGTTTATGAAAGCATTGATCGTCGCAAAGAGGCCATTGCAAGTGCTTTTAATAATGTAGAAGTTGATTACCAGGAGATATGGGATTTAATTGATCAAAGATGGAAGATGATGCATAGTCCATTACATGCAGCAACATGCTATTTAGACCCTAGATTGTTTGGGTTATCAAGACATAGGGATGAAGAAGTCATGAATGGACTTATCCAAGCTATTGAGAAGCTAAATCCAGATCCAGTAATCGCAAGTTTGGTCAGATGTCAGTTGAGGGCATACAGGTTAGAAGAAGGGTTATTTGGAGCACAATAAACAAAGTATGATAGGAGCATAAGTGATCCAGTAGTATGGTGGGAATTTCATGGTTTAGGGTCACTAGAATTGCAAAATTTTGCAATTCATATCTTATGCCAGGGATCAAGTGCATCAGCATGTGAAAGGAATCGGAGTTCCTTTGACCACATTCATTCCAAGAAAAGAAATAGATTGTTATCTGGAAGATTAGAAGATCTTGTTTATGTTCGTAGTAACTTAAGTTGGCTTTGAAAATGTGGCTAAAGAGTCATCCAATTCCTCTACTCCGTGGATTGATCCTGTTCCAAATGCATTAAGGGATGAAGCTGATTTTTACATTGATAGTGACATTGACAGGGAATTGAGTGATGAATCTGATGCTGAAGCATCTATCAAATTCACAGCTCCTACTGCGCTTGATGATATAGAACTTTTTGATATAACAAGTGGGCCACATGAACATCAAGAATAAAACTTGTGTTCCTATTTTAGACTTCTAGTTTACTTTTTGCATGAACAATTTTCTAAAACTACCAAGCTACTTTAAGCTTTTGAGTTTATATATTTTGAATACTTTATTATCAGATTGTTTTTCAATATATAAAATTCGATATGACCCATGGTTTTGTTGAATTTGATATGGGTGCCAATGTCTATGATGAATTTCTCACCTTGTTTACTATGTATGGAAGTTGGTTCTTTATTGGCACTCGCTTTCATGGTTTATAAAATTATGTGGAAATGATTTAAATGTTTGAGCAATAATCCTATGTGTTTGCAATGTGCATTATGGACTTTGAAATTTGACTTTAAATTGAATTTTTTATATATATACATTTTTTTCAAATTTCTATATCTCGAATTTTATGTCGAACTTTATGGGCAAAATTTTAGGTGCCAAACTTTATTCGAATTTCAAGGTCGCCGAACTTGAACACGAACACAAACGTGGTGACTTAGGTCTCTAGTGTCCTGAAGACATTGAAGATAGGAGTTAACCGCTTCTCCCTTCTCCATCAATGCCTGTTGCAACTTTTGTTCTAAGTACATCTTCCATTGTTCGGAAGAACCTTCATACAGTGAAGACAAAGCTTCCCACATTTCTCGGGTTGTATCTTTGCCTTGCAAGTGTGAGACCACATGATCTTGAACTCTATAGAGTATGTACCTCTTCGCCTTGGCCTGCTCGGCCTTGTACTTCTTCTTCTGATCATTGTTCGCGGAAATAGCCACAACACTTTTGATGTAAGCTTCAAGATCGAGCTTCAAGATTGTACTCCTCCAAAACAGCAAAGATTCAGGTCTTCCATATGACATAGTTGGAAGCTCCTTCCAACCTGTCCTAATCTCTGAGCCCATGTGATGCCATCTCACCCAAACTGTCGAATTGACTCCTCTAGTCACTACGCAGCATCGGTCTGCTTCCCGGCAAGTGAAAAATTCAAACTTTTGACAAGAAAAGTCCTCTGAGGAGAAAATTCCCCTTCTATGTGTCTTCACTCTTTTCCAACGGATTTCTGCCCCGGCAGAAACTGTGCCCTTCAAGTATTGCGCTGAGGCCCTGCGTCACTCCCTCTGCCTCTGCAAGCTCACGAACCGGAAATCATACCTCTATGTCAACTCTCTAAGAGAGAGATTTCCTCGGAATCTCTGCTTTCCCGACAAGGACTACGCAATCCCTTCAAGGGGATTCGAATTGCTGCCAAATGCAACTATTGGTCTCTCTGCTAAGTGCTGGATCTGCTCTTCCTATTTCAAAATCAATGCTCTAATACCATGCGAAAATTCCTATACTCAAGGAACCCCTACTGTAGCAACTAGGGCCAAACTAGGGCCAAACTCCATGTGGATCATCTTATTAATGGAAGCTAATATTTTTCTTGGATCCCTCTAATTGAGAGCTGTAGGATTGATCTAAAGATCATCTGATTCCGATAAGTATTCATGGAGTTATGAATTTATTTGTGTTATAAGACAATTCGTCAAGGTCGGCTAACAACAAAATAAACCCCACATGTGCTCAACGTTTTAGTATAAATAGAGGTGGCCAAGTCATTTCAACACACTTGGGATCTCTTCCTCTCTCTACTTGTCTTTCGGTTTTAGTAGGAAGAGAGATCCTAAGGGATAACGCTACCCTGATCTATAAGGCAGAAAGCCGGAAAAGCCGGAACTGCCGGAAAAGTCGCAACTGCCAGAAAACCCAGAAAAACCAGAACTGCCGGAAAAGCCAGAACTGCTGGAAAAGCCGGAACCGCCGAAAAAGGCGGAACTGTCGACTCTAGACACTAAGATATGTTAGTGGCTCAACCTTTAAACCGTCACCTCAGTTTTGGGGTAAAAAGCGAATGAAAAAACCTAGAAAATTATCTGCCTCTAAAAAAGAAGGGATAATTAACCAGATAAAAAAAACACTCCAAGGTGTACTCGTTTGTTGATCAAATCCCAACATCCTAGGCCTATTACAAGCTCAAGAACTCATCATTACCAGTATCACTTATTATAATTCCCTGCAGGGTGTGGAATCTGGGTACAAGAAAGATGATGAGAAGATAGAAGTAGAGTAAAAAACATTGTTGACTAATGATATATGATGGTACAAGTGTCCTCTAGATCATCTTTGGGGCATGGAGTCTTCATATAATCATCAGGAACCACTCCAGTGGTCAACAGTTCCAATTGCTTCAACTTATCAACCATCTTCATTTCCATATGTCCCTTATTTTCAACCATCTTATTTTCCATATTTCGTTCTAATTCTCAACTATTGATCAAATAAAGGTTTTTTTAAGTAACCTATCATTCAATTCGTTGATTTCACTATCCAATTGGGATAGTTGGTTTGTATCTTTTCATTTTCTTCATGAGTAATGGAGGAGCTTTCTGGAGGTTCAATTGATGAAGTAATTTTTTATTCTTTCTTTGGAGCCATGGGAAAAAGTTATTAGGTCCCAAGAACAAGTGTCAGGTCTTATAACTCTCTAATACATATGCAGGGTGTGAAAATTTGGAAGACCCAAATTTCTACTGCAGTAACTAATTAAGTTTCTTCTATTTGAACAAATTATTTACTGCGTTCTACAATAAATATCAAAACCAATACACTACAACCTCCACTAATTAAATTATATGCAAAAACAAGAACTGAGCAAGAAAGAAATAACACACACAAATGACACAGTTGTTTTTGGACCAATGTCCCCAGAAAAACCCAATGTGGGAAAACCGGTGCAACAACTGAGGGTTTGTATTATTAGGAAGTAATTTCTGAGTACAATTCTTCGAATGCCCACACTGGCAACCCTATACAGAGATCTAACTGGACAAAAAGTAGTGAGATGATCTCACCCTGACACTGGAAAATTTGGCACTGATCTGCACTGGAGATGAGCCTCTGCACAATATTGCATCACACCCACTGTGTCACTACTGCTAGGACTACGCTGCACCTCCTCTGATTCTTTGCTGGTTGGAAACTTCAGCCCTTTGTCCTCCCAGTCTCACACCCTGGCTCCGACACTTGATCTCCACTGTTCCTCAACAGAATTTCGGACTTCCTTTGAAGCTCTACACTGCGATAGTGTAGCTCTACATGGCCCAGCGTCAGCGTCTTTGGACATCTTTCTGCCCTCTCTACCTTGTACTCTCTGGATCAGGAAAACTTCCTCCAGAAACTAACCCTACCCCTCACTGCAAGAAATCTCCTCTATGATCTCCCCGGCAACTACTGCGTTGCTCTCTTGAGAAATCGATCTCTTGATCTCTTATTCGATATGAATTCCAAATGCCCATCAAGTCGCCTCATATAATCTTCTCGTTGAGAACTAACGACCTAGATTAAATTCTAATCAATGGCTTAAGATCATTTTGGCTTGATCCTCGTCTTCTTCTAGGAGTTTCACCCTCGATTTAATTAATACCCTTTAATTATTTTAATTCCCTAAGTTTAGACTTAGGCATCCATTGAAAATAATTAATTATTTTAATAAAACCTTCTCCTAGTGGAATTTCTCAAAACGATTTCTAGGTCTTCTAGAATACATGTGTTCAAGCCTCCCTGCAAATTTTGAGGCTTAGAGCACATCCGATGCTACAAGAAATCAACACAAGGTCCAACAATAGCACTCAGCCCACTATGTCAAGGCACTAGCTAAGGAGGCTCAATTGTGCCTTTAGTTGTACTATCCAACTATCCAGTTACTAGAGAGTGATCTCCCCAAGTGATGTTCTCAATGTACTATAGAAACAAAGCAGTCGAATAACATATCTAAAGTTGGTTTCAAATATACCTAGGATACTTTCTATATACCTAAAGGTACGTGGAAGTGAACTTCTATACACTAGTATTGTCTGATGCAATACTACTCGAAATGGTAGCAACAAGGGTTATACAGGTTTCCAACAAGGTGAAACCATGTTTAGTTCCTACGTGTATTCTTCCCCTATAGAAGTTTTACCCATTGAATGATAGATCACTATGTTATTTTAAGACACAAAAATACAAATTTAAAAAATGAAGGAAAAAAAAAAGTTAAAAATCAGCTTGCTAACCTCAAAAAAAGTTTTTAAAATCACCCAAATTTCCACAAGATATATCTCATAAATTATAATAAGTAAAAATATGTAAAAAAAATCACGTCATTCACTATGTCTCCTCAAGATTCCGAAAATTTCAGTCTGAAACTTCTTCAAAAAAAATTCTAGCAAAAGTTCCAGGACAGTTGTTTTAAAATTGATTTCAAGATTAGTCACAAACCCTATCTTCCATAGACTATATCTTTGAAATTATAGTGAACACAAATCTGAAATTTCCCGCCACGTGATATGATATTTCTCCTACCCCATGTGAGGTGCAACATGAGCAGGAGGGGGGGATGAGTTGGCATGAAGCCACGTGCAACCCTTCCCAAACACATCGAAGACAATTATGTAATCACCTGGCCAGTAGCACAAGCCAGCACCTCGCACTAGTCCCTAGCACTCAATCTAACACATATGAGGTACCCCCAAAGCAACCACCCTAAGGGAGTATGTAGAATCAGCATTGTTACCGCTTAATTTAGCAGGGGTCCTATGAGGGGTTCCAAAGGGACTACTACTAGATCAAGTGGCAACAATGGGACAAGGACCCGTTGTCACCTCAGTCAATGTCCCCTGCTCTTTACGAACTTTCACCAATGGCATGAGTCCCGGTGTTGGGAAATCACTAGAATGATGAGGTCAATAATGATGCAAAATGTGATTTCCATTGCACATTCGAAGGAAAGGCTTAGATAATAGGTTTCTTGTTTTAGAAGCAAAAGAAGGGCTCTCGAAGAAAGGCTCGAGGGAAGGATGACCTCAAGTTTAGGAATATTCAAAAATGATGAACACCTAAGATCAAAACTTCCAAAACCCCTCACTTGTGATTGATGTGTTTATACTAGGGTTCAAAGTGAGGCAAGGATGGCTCATTCAAAGGAAATATTCAATTAAAGTGTGAGCTTCGGGAGAAGCTTGGGTGACTTTCCACGAAAAACCCCTTAAGAGAAATACTATAAGAGACTAAGGGTTGAGAGATATACTATGGTAAAGGCTCATCCAATGATCACCTATAGTTAAGAGAAAAGGTTTTGAATGATGAACTACAAATTGCAAACCTTCAAGAAATCCCCAAGTCAAAGGAGCTTCAAGGGTTCCCTCTTGGTGTGATAGCTAGGGCATCAATTTATTTGAAATTGCACTGTCAAAATTCTTTCAAAACTGGAGGATGCCTAAAGGAAACATAAATGAAGAAACTTGTTAGAATAGAATCCTAAAATTCCTCCTCCATAAAATTTCGCACCAAGCCCTAGGAAATCTCCTTATCCTTAAGGGATGAAGAAAAGAGGTGAAAGAATGATATTTCGTTAAGTTAATGTGATTACCAAGGATCTAGGACTAGTGCCTAAACTATTGGGGCAATGGAGTCGAGAATGAGACTGATTTATGGTTTTGTTCTATCAAGGAGCCTAATTGCAACTTTGCCTGCCCTAATGAAGCAGCTACCCAACTACAAGAAGGATTCATCCTTTGACTTGTCAAATAATGGAGTTTTAGGGTTAGGTTTTCAAATACAACCCCTAGGAACATTCGTTTTTTCTTGCCCAATGAATAATGCATGCAATAGATCAAGGCTACTAGAGTGATTCAAGATTTTCGCATAATTTAGAGCACAAGCAACATTATGATGTAGTATTCCATACATTAAAGTTTAAACATATAATGAAAATTTTGCATAAAAGAGAAACTTACATGGCAAAAAAAGTATATCCATCCGTCACATTTGCAAGAGAGAAGCTCCAAAATAGAATAGCATTAACCCAAACATCAAAATGCATTAAAGAATCTCCAATTCGTCCTTCATTAGCTATAGCAAAATTCCAGAAGAAACAATGATCCAAATCCAAGTGATGATGAGTTACAAATTAGGCCTCACTAGTATTTATATGAGCCTCTAATAGTTCAATGGGTCTAACTAGCCTAACAAACCCTTAAAATGTCTCTAATGTGCAAAATAGCACGCTAATTGGTGACAAGCCCACCAAATAGCTCCATAACATGAAAAATAAGCCTCTTAAGAGGGTTGAATGATAATACAATAGCTAGGAGGGTCGTTGGAAGGCCTAGTGAAGTCCAACATGTGCCAAAATGGATGGAAGGGCTCCAAAAATAGTGATGAAGTTGGTGGCCCTTTGATCTCCAAGCAAATGACCTGTGGTGCTCCAAAGTGGTTGCGGGGGCATAAAAGCATCCTCGTGGGTCTCCAAGTGGATCAAACAAGCTTGTATCCCATATGTAACGGTTGGAATAATGATGCAAGCCCTCCCTTTGTCTCCCGTGGTGAGACACATCCTCATCTGGGCCCTGGAACAACTGCCAAGTGTGTGGTGCAAGTGTGTAGTTAGTTGGGCAAAGTGGTCCAGGTACATCATCATCGTCAAATAAATGGAACACGAGTGAGCATTGAATGGAGCTGAAGGTTCCCATGATGTGGCTATTTGCTCTCTTCTATAGTGGAAGCCCATGGCTCTCTACGCTCACCCTTCAAGTGCCAATATGACCCTCTAGAGGGCTTGGACCTCATATAGGGAGACCAAACCCGAAGAAGAAGACCCACCTGCAATCATGTATAAGATCCAATGTGTCTCCTCACCTTCTAGTACAACAAATCATCAGTGAAATTGAGTAAATGAGCTTACAAATCATGGAACCTAGTGGACACTTCACAATGGCATTCCCTTCCATAATGGGCCTTAAAATGTACAAATGTCTCCAAATTCAAGGAGGTTAATCAAGGACCCTATTAAGTGGTTTCAACCTCTAAGGGAGTGACAGGTCCATGGTACATCCCTAAAGTGGCAGATTTCATTGATATAATGATGGGACAGAGTGGGACATCAAGGGAAGGCTCCAAGCCACATGCCACAGTGCAAGGGTAGCCATGATGAGGGAAGCTTACACTTGGGTGTATGGATGGAAGAGGGAGAAATCGTGGTACATGAGTTACCCCAACCTTTGTTATCCACCCTTCTTCATATGCCTCTTGTATTTTATTGATTTTTCTTATATAACTACTCACGGCTCCAAGGGATGAGAGCATGATGTGAATGATGTAGCAGTGAATACTCCCTTAAGGTTGGGCAATTCATCGCCCACCAAGGGTTAGGACAATCATGGGTTCCTTAATGATGCAGGGAGCTCATGTAGGGGCCCTAGGAACTAGGGTGATGGCCATAGTGATAGAGGGCAGAGCTCATGTTGGCTTTTTCCCACGTGCTAAATTTGTATGTCCCGACCATATTTTGCATCTTATGGTACATTTCCTATTGAGAGTTGCCAAATTATGCTTTTTACTTCTTTTTTAATTGCATCAACCTCCGGGGCATCATTCCAGGCCTGACCCAAAGTGTGGGCAAGGGGAGGGGGAGGCTAACTCCTTGTGGACCGAATGGACAAATGTGGACCTGGATGGGAAATATGGTGAAAGGTATTATAATGAGTCGAGGGGAGTGATGTATGTGATGTTGGGAAACGAGACCATACAACGAAAATCGGGATTTCCCATGTAGTGCCATTCCTAAAGCTAATAGCCAATAAAGGAGATCTCACGGGACTAAGATACAAGGTTAACCACCAAGTTGAACAAAGGAGACAAGAGTACAAGCCAAGCCCATTCTTTCCGTTGAATCCCCCCAATAATCCATGCCCAAAAGTGTCCATGATAAGTAAGCCAAAATACCCAACTACATAATGAAAGGCTATACCTTTAGGGTTGGAAGGTCTACCTTCAAACATACGATCATAACAGATGGGCGAGGGAGCATAATGGTTGGCTTAGGTGGCAGAGATGGTGGCACATCGAGCTATTAGGTTGCTGCAAGGGACTGCTCGCTGTTGGCTGAGGACTATCTAGGAGAAATTTTTCCTCCTACAGATATCACCCACAAGTGGTGGTTAACAAGCCCTACACAACTGTTGAGAGAAATAATGAAGAAATATGGCCAATTAAAGCCAAACGTTCGAAGCATCAAGCCTACGTTGGAAATGATACCTCGTATTTTTAAAAATGTTGTTGTCAAGGAAGGCACCATATATGGTCACTTCCCTTTGAGCTATTCGTGCATCGCAATTCAGTTTGTTTGTCTGCTTTGTGGCTTTGTGGCTCTATGGAGTGTCATTTGATAGGATGTTGTCAACGCAGTGGTTCTAGTGAGTTAAGTCTTATCACAAGCAAGGGTGACATAGGAACAAGGGGAAAGAGGCCATGGCCAAGCCACTCCCCAGTACCAAAAGCAGAGAGGGATGTAAGGGCTGCAGCCATCATGTTCTACATATCCACCGCCTAGAAACAACATTGTTGGATCCAGGAGCTTGAACGAAAAACCAAGGCTGCCATGGAAATGACTGAGAACGACCAGATGGAGGTTTAAATTGCAGAGTTTGTCAAGGACCCAAACACCTCCAGCACTCGAGACGAAAAATTTCAATGAACCAAAGAATTATAATGGCAAACAAAGGGTTTTGTTTCCCAAGAGCTATAATTTTAGTAAGAGAGAAAAATTGCATCACAACAAGGCTGGAGGTGTTTGAAAAGCATGATAGGTTCCTAATCATCCTTGTTTCTTAGTTGGTGAAAAAGCAAGGAGGGAGGGTAATGGTGCAAGCACCAGGAACCTCCAAAGGGTCTCCCGTAAACCTCTCTGATGAGGCCAAGCACCCTGAAATGCTCTGACCTCCTGGTCTCCCTTCTGGTTTTATATTTCAGTCTCTTTAGCTTTTTATGGTTGTGTGAATCAGAAATACTACAGACCCGATTTCCCTTCAAGGGCAGGTCAAGTTTTGTCTTGGATATCTGTCAAACCCCAGTTTCCCTTCATGGGAAGGATTCCATAATTTACATTATGATTTTCGTTTTGCGGACATGATCTCTATCTCTGACTATTGTAGCAACAACTGTCAAGAGACATACTAGGCATCATTATAGAAAGAATGTTTGTAATGTTGTTTTGACTGGCTAAAATAAGGCAACACTAACTTACAAAAAATAGGATATTTCTCCTCCATCTCCATAAAGTTTCACTATCTAAAACCTCCTAGAAAAGAAGTTATAGCAGAAATAAGAAGATCATTTGTTTGAGACTAATTTTAGAATTAGACACAAACCCTAACTTCCATATGCCATATCTCAAAACTTACAGGGAAGCAAACCTTGAAATTTTGACCAAGTGTACTTCTCCATTTCACCTCAGTCTACTCAAAATTTCGTTGTTTGAAACTTCCTAGAAAAACGTTCTAGGAAAAATTTAAAAACTAAAATAAAAACGACCCGTTTAAGACTAATTTCAGGCTTAGTCACATACCCTAACTTCTATAAGCTTTATCTCCAAATTACAGCAAACCAGAACTTGAAATTTCGACCACATGTACTTCACTGCTTTGCCTCAGTCTCATCAAAATTCTGCAGTCTAAAACTTCCTAGAAAAAAAAAAGTTGCAGCAAAAATGCCAAGATATTTTGATTGAGGAGAAAAACCCGACAATCATATGGTCTTGATATCAAATGTAATGATCCAAGTGCCTTGAAACTGATAAAAGTCAATGAATACCATCCACCTCAAGGGTGAAGCCTTCTTCACAATTAATCCAATGTATAAGACAAGATATGATGATCTCAAGACTAGGTGTCCTTGGTGTGTGTGTGTGTATATATATAGGAGCCAAAGGGTACAATGAAAGGTTCTATCCAACGTACTAATATAACAAATAAACCAATAATGAATGCTTATTAGGGTTTTAGCATAGGGGTCCTAGGGCCTGAACACTCACCTTCCCATTCAGGTAGTAGTCAAGGGGAACTCAGCAAGGTAGACTCAAATTGCAATAATGCAAAGGATAGCAACAATTTATCGGGATAAAGTGACCTCAGGAACAAAAACCACATATTCAATATCTGGAAAAGCACCAGGCTAGGTGTTTTGCATCTATGTTTTAATGTTCTTCCTTTGAGGCAGATACACAGTAGATTACACTCTAGTCATAGCATAACGAGGCATAAAATTCCTCTCCTGGAAGTGCTTATAAAAAGAAGGTTTTTCATCTTCTGGAGATGCAGACCTTCCTGACATAGTGTAGTCTGTGACTTGGCTGTAACTGTTGATTACTGAGTTGATTTGGGAAAAAAAAACGGTTGATTACTGAGCTTTGTTCCTGTTTAAAAAATGAAAATAAAGAATGTAAGTCGAAGAGACTCGAGAGCCAATTACAATGAGTATCTTCCCAGGTCAAACTTTTCAGAAGAGTACAAAACAAAGTTCCCAAAGGAAAAGGATTAACTCCAGTCATT
The DNA here is from genome assembly GCA_000404065.3 of Pinus taeda. Classification (NCBI taxonomy): domain Eukaryota; kingdom Viridiplantae; phylum Streptophyta; class Pinopsida; order Pinales; family Pinaceae; genus Pinus; species Pinus taeda. Next base: position 81,877 of record APFE030230443.1, read on the forward strand.
TATGATGTGTTTATACACTTCATATCAACTTTGTGTTTGCTCACTGTCTCTTCAAATAAATGAAACTGTCTAACCCAAAACAGAGTTGCCTGTATTGTTTTGTTTGTGGAAGTTACATCATGGGAACTGAAATAATAATGACTACGAAAAATTAGATTAACCATAACTTCCATCATGATTATTGACAAGGAAATACCAAATGGAAAAGAATTCAAGGATCACAAGCAAAGGTGACATGATGGATGCAATTTGGAACATTCTTACAACTGCTGGAAAGTAATTAACAAATATTGCTTCTTGCCTTTGGCAGCATAACAAATGTAGGACAATACAAAAAATCTTACTCCCCTGGGCCCTACTACTTAATTGAATATCGAACAATAGCTAACCATTAAATGGAAAAATCGTACCTGTTATATTTGTATCTCTTGGTACATCCACAAGCAATGCATGCCCTATTTATCATCAGCAAAAGGAACCATTAAAAAGGGAATCATAATAGTTTAAAACAGATCCACTGAAGAAATAATAAAGCATGTTTCTCATCTTAGTTGTCTGTTCTTTTAAATCCTTGCAGATTTGAACAAACAAGGGGTAGTATAAAATACTAAAAATGTTTAGCATGGCACAAACAATAAGAATTCTGTATGTATTATAAAGTAGTTTCTAAGCATTAATTTGATAGAATATCTATCTGTGATGGACAATGTTGAAAAAGCAACATATGCCCAGAAAACAATGACAAATTCATCCTGAGTGAACCAAATGGATGTATTCATGGGAACATTAGGACCAACATCCCTAGCCAGATATGGAGCCCAATGTCAGGAAAATCTGTACTACGATATAAATATGATTTCTCAGCTTGCGTAGAATCTCATATTTGGCAGCAATTTCTCCTAAGATTCAATATGGCAAGTATTTATAACTGACCCCAAATGTGTTAGTAGGATTTGCAGTTGTCCATGAGGATTTGTACTTGACACTGGGTTAATTTGCACTCCAACCCTGAATAAAGCAAGTTAGTAAGTTAAGCATTGATTTTGTTTTTTAATGAATGTCTAATGATAGATGCCTCACGATGGAGTAACAATACAGATATGGACCACTATATGTAAGGCACCTTATCAACCTAGCACGCTACAAGTCTACAACTGTCTACTCTTTTACTGTGATTTGCAATAAAACTGGATCCTTTTGATGTTTTATTCACCCGTTGCTGTCTCCTTGTTGTAAGTGTGGATTGTTAGAAATTCACTGAATAATTAGCAATCATAGGAGCTACTAACAAGACTATCATTTTCAGAGACACGGCAGAATACATGCATTAAACAATACAATAATTTAAAGACATCATAACACTAGACTTATAACCACAGTTGACCCTAGAGTCTAGACTAACTAAATTACAGTTCTAAATTCAGCAACAATGTCTACAAGGATGCATAGGTGAAAGATACAAATATGAGCTAGTTGTAAAGGCTTTTTGGTAAGTTTTTCCCTCAAAACTGTTATCAAATATGAACATTAGAAGGATGACTATCCCAAGGTGTTAAATTCTTAAGCACATGGTAATAGTTTTACTCCGATTTCTAACTTAGCTACATAAGAAAACAGAAAACTGAAATCTCTATCAAAACAGCCACCTGATTTTTACTGGGAAAGGGAACACATCAAACTGAAGAAAGTAAATGAATAAAACCTGTAACCCTGCCTTTTCCTTTATAGACTAGAAGGTACAATGAATCTGGACACTTGCACAACAGTGCAATAAATGAAATAAACCTAAACCCTAGATCTATACCTGGCCTTGAATTAGTTCCCTAAACCTGCATGAAAGAACTATTCCTAACAAGGTGCGCCCATCAAAGGAGAGTGCAAGTACATAATCATGCATCTCTATCTTCTAGGGATTGGCACCCCATCTAACCTTGGAAACTTTCCACACGCAAGTCACCCTAACTAATCATGCAAGCAACTACTAACTCAAGAAAACTCAGAAATAACACTGATAAAAAGCATCTAAACTGGTGCAACTCCATAAATGCTCCTCCACACTCATGGGTTTTCATATATGAAAGTCATGTAACTAGTGCAATATTATATAAACTAACATTAACTAGATGAGAAAAAAATATTTCGCATCAGGGGATAGCCTGAGCGATTGGGACTAATGGTGTTAATTTTGTCCACTTAGATTCAAATCCCTTGATTAACGTCGGCATGTGATTGTGGGATTTTGTGTGAAAAAATTGGGGGTTATAGTGGCAGCCTGCGAATTTTGACCTCATGTCAAGAGGGTGAGGTTCTGCCTAGTTACCAATTACCCCAATTGGTTGATACAAAAAAAATAGAAAAATATTTACATTATAGGAATAAAATTATTTTACCTTGTGTATAAAACCCATCACTTTATTTTGGAAATTGAGAGTAGGCAACAGTTTGCATGCATTTTTTCCTATTCACAAGTCAAGAAATAGCCAAAATGGTTTTGGAGCCATCGAGGATCCTTTCAAGCAATGTGAGTATTAACTTGGGTTATCACATTAGTCAACTAGATTAACGGGACATGTGCATAGTTGGATATATTTGACTAGATTCTCTTACAAGTACCCCTAGCTAGCTTGAAATCCATCCCTAAGATGACTTGCCTATCACGATTACAAAAATTTGCCAAGGAGAAGTCTCCTTCCAAATAAAGGGGTTTGAGATGACACGACTTCTTCTTTGTGTGTGGCAAGGGGGAGTTTCGCTAAAAGGAAAAACAAACAAGTCAAACCATATTAGCGTAGTAGCCATGTTTTGTTGATCTCTACAAGACACTGTGGAACGATCCCATGACCAACAACAAGAGATGGCACCTCGAAATGCCATGTAACTTAGATTAACAAGTTTACACCTAGATTCCTAGCCTAGAGCTCATAAATGCAAGTTGGCATTAAAATGCCTATTGCTTATTCATGCTTCAGCATAGGTAAGATATACATGTTGATATATTTTTGAGTAAGGTTTTACAAATTACATAAAATTCTTGTGCAAAACTTCTACAATAGCATCTTACGGTTATTCCATTGATCTCATGTTCATAAACTTATGGTATGATTACTTTACTAATAATGGAAGTGAAACCTAGCAAATGCCACGTAACTTGAAACAATTGAACAAATTGGGCCATACAATGTCATCTAAGTCATCATTGATAATGCTTCTAATTGTAAGGCAGCAAGATCAACTATTGAGGATAGATATCCCAACATATTTTGGTCTGGGTGTTTGGTTCACACAATGAACCTTTTGATGCATGATATTATTAAGAACAAAAACCATCAATACAAATGGATTGGTGCTTTGTACAAGAGAGGCAAAAAAATGATATTTATTACAAATCATAGCAGTACCCATGGGCTTTTCCACAGACACTCAAGATTGGAGTTGTTTAAGATTGTGACTACTAGATTTGCTAGATGTTACCTCACCTTTAGGTGCCTTTTGAAGGTAAGAGAGTCATTGGCTAGCATGGTATCAAGTTGATACTGGCAGGTATTAAAGGACAAGGCTCCAACCGGAATTAACATGCAAGGTTTTGAACAGGTGGAGGAGACAACTCTTGATGGTCTATTTTGGGCATGTGTGATGGAAGTTTTGCAATTCACCAAGCCCATTTATAGCATGATTCATTTTGCAGATATCGATAAACCAGTGATTGGGGAGGTGTATGAGTAGATGGATAGCATGTTGGGGCAAATAAAAGATATTGTTCAGGAAAATGATCCCAACTTGTATATAATGATTCACAACTATGTGTGTGCATGGTGGAATAAACTTAATGTTCAACTACATGCCTTGGAGCATATCCTTATGCCAAAATATTACTCTCCATCTTGGTTGGGCCAACCTGCACCTAAGGTATGGTTAGGATCAAACACCATACAAATCCAAAGGTATCTAAAGGATATATGGAAGCATTAGACAAGTTGGTCCCTAACAAGGAGGAGTGTGCTAATCTGCGTCCTGAATTAGGCAGATACTTCAGTTGCACTAGTTCGTTTGGTTCTTTGCATTGAATGGAAGATAGAGACAAATTTGATGTTCTCACATGGTGGGAAGCAAATGTCAGCTAGGGACTTTTGCCAAAATTGGAAAAAGAAAAAGAAAAAAAGTGCTCTCATAGGTTGTAAATACTTCTTCTGCAAAGAGGTGTTGGAGCACCTACAGTGTCGTCCATAGTGTGAGAAGAAACAAACTCAATGAAAATCGGGCAGAAAGCTTGATTTATGCGCACTACAACTTGAGGTTTTTGAGTCATTATTGTGATCGGGCTTATGAAGATACATCATATAAAAGTTGGGACAACTGTTGGAAACACTGAGAGGGGGGTGAATCAGTATTTCTTTTCATTTGTTACTTTCACCAGTTAGATCATTTATATTTAGAACACAATATGAACAATAGAAGTAAATTCTTTGATTAATATAATCTTTATAATGAATCATATACAATATGGGTAGGGCTCCAACCCTTGATGAAGACACCCAGGCTCCAACCTAGGATGTGCCAAGCACCTACTTGGACTTTAGCGAGGCTCCGACCTCTAGGGCTTCGACCCTATCTTATCCAAGGCACCAACCTTGACTTTAGGAGCACCAACTCCAAGGACACCAATCCTATAGCTTCACTTTGTCAAGATATGTTTGGTTTCACAGCTCCCAAAGTCTTCTTCACCGAGCCCTGTCAATCTTCAGTTATCACTTCACTTAGTCTCCACGTCACGTCATCAATGACAACCTTGTCATATAGAAAGTGTCACCACTATTGTTCATAATACCCAATAAATCTCTTCAAGTTACCTCATCATGACATCAACACTACATTATGACCTTCAATACAACACTTCAATGTGTCTTCAATGAACTACACCAAGTTCTGCACCAGCTTTAATAATAGTTCTGCACCTTCTTCAAATCTGGTCCAAGGTTAGTCCCAAAGCCTACTTCAAGTTACCTCCAAAGGTTTGAACCAAAGTTTGCACCATGACTTCTGCACTGCACCAATATTTCAACACCAGATTAACTCAAGACTACTGGACCACTATTGCACCAGAACTTTAGCACTAGATTGTGACAATTCTTCTTTAGAAATGTCCTTGCACCACACTGCACTAGACCACTATTCAAACTGTTCCAATACTTCTACACAAGGATTTATACACCATACTGCACCATCTATTATACACCACACTTCTTCATCAATTTTGCACCGATGTTCCTACACCACATGTCACCAGTACTTCACCAACACTTCTTCACCACAGCTCACCAATTCTGCACCAAATATGAATAGATATGCTCATAAGGTAGGCTTGTAGGTTTTTTTATTGTTGTAATTGTTGTTCCTGGTTAGGGCAAGTAACCCATTGCTACAACGTTCTTAACACTGCCCAATCAATCCTTCCACAACTACAGTCTCACTTCAAGATGATGTTGTTTCTATTCACTGTTCCTAGAAGACCCTACAGCGTTGTTTCAAGGCCTTCCAACCATTTCCCAACAGGCTGTAGCGGCGTGGCCTTCTTCCTACAGCTGCACCAATCAGCAAACTTGAGCAAAGAATACCGAATCACTTCAATTCTGAAGGTGTCCGAGGTATGAAGTCCACCACAGGTACAATCTCTATAAATAGTGTTTTTGCAAAGGCAAAACGAAAAGACACATCACTGGAGGTAGCCCGACTTAAGTGTCCAGGTATAGGTCGGCTAGCTGATAGGTATAATTTCCTTAACTCAAAAATTCAGTATCTCCCAAACTATTTGGAGCTTCAGGGCAAGTAATAGCTCATTGGAAAGAGGAGAAATCCTATTTCAGATGGTCTAGGTCCCATGTTGAAAGACTACCTCTAAGGTGGTTAAAAACATTTTTCTTTGTGACTGCCCTTGAATTATTTAGTGCAGAAATGATTAGGACAGTATGGCTTCTTTGTTTGGTTTCTCTATTGTTTATCTTCTCCATTATTTGGCTTCTTCATCATCATAGGATCATGTAGGACATCCACAATAATGAGTGTATCGTCCATGTCATCACATAATGGTGCAGTGATATGTTATAGTGCAACCTCCATTAATTTGCCATTCCAATCATCAAGTGAGATCATCCATCTAATCTTCCAACCATGTGATCATTTAAGGGTATGGCATCATCACGTGTAGCCCTCCATATGTCATCAAGGGTTAAAGTCTAGATCATCAAGTGCATGCAACATTAGATCAAGTACTTCTTAGGGCTTCCTTAATTAGTGGTTTGACTTCTTCGTGACTTGATATCTTCATTGATGGTATCCTACTCAACCAAGAGTCATGGAATCATCGTCTGTAACCAGGCATCTCAAAAATATTGACATCTCAATCAATGCCATATTGACATCAATGGCAACCTAGATTAACAACAACAACCCAGAGGAGGATAATTTGGAGGATGGCACTATACATCTAGAAGAATTGGAAGCAGAACTTTTGAAAGATGATGATGAAGCAACAACAGCCATGCCACCCCCACCATCCAGTAGCAGTGCTCGAGTTCCAACAATTGTTCCTTTGCTACCGCCGCCTCCATCTACATCCTCATGTGGAGAGCATGTGCCTTTGGGTTCTGGGCATGCGACTATGCGTGAGGAGACTCCTAGAAGACCACCACAATCTGCTCAGAAATTAGACATTTCTCATGGCAAGAGGCCCAAGCATTAGCAAATATAATAGATTTACTTGTCTATTCTAGTTTCTAGTAGTTTTTATAATTGTTTACTCTTTCATATTTATTATGATATATTTTGTAAACAATATATGACAATTTAAGTTTGAAGCTTGAAGTTGGTAATTATAACTCATTGGTAATGAAATATGAAAATGATGTCTCGTGAAAGTTGAAAGTTGTTTCATTTCATTTCATTTTATAACCTTTCATTTCTTGTTAGAATTTTTATATAATTTTGGTGATCAATGGTGATAAATGTTATGTATTGAATTTTGAAAGCTTGAAACTTTAAGATTGACGAATCATGAGACTCGATATGTTGTATGTTACTAAATTGTGGACGAGGTTGATGAAGATTATAACTTCTAGATGATTGATGTTATATGGTTCAATCTATGTTTTTAGCTTTTTTATCCAATTCATCATTCTACATGCTTTTGTTGACATATATGCATCAAAATATATTAAAAATAAATATTATATAAAAATTTGCTCCCGATTCGCTCCTGAATCGGGAGCTTTTGAAAATGTCGCTCCGCGCTTCTGCTCTCGCTCACAAGTAACCTTGGTTGAGGGTCTCAACATTCTGGCCTAGGTGATGGCCATGGGATTCAAGGACCGATCACTCTGGTGGAGTGAGTCCTGATATGTTGATGACATTGCCATGGGTTTGGTACCGCCCTGGATATGGCCACTACCAGATGTTGATGATAGATGATGATGCTAGTAATAATCGATAACCTTTTCTCTAGAGAAATTTGTTCAATTTGAGAACACCTATGACAGTGATTATGAATACCTCCCTAGTTAGGAGGGAGTGTTGAATTTGTAACTATGGTCGGTCTTCATAATGTACTTGTGGTCACTTGATGTAATCATATTTATCATTGTAAAGCATATTTATAAATGCTCAAGTCAAAGGAAAATTTATTTTGATTCAAAGTCTCATTGCAACTTTTAAAAGATGTAAATTTGAATTTTTCAAATGAAATTTTTGGCTCCAAAAGTGACAAGTCGACTTCCCTCCAAGTCAAGTCGTCCCTGGCCAAAGAGACACGTCCATTCACCCTAGAGAGACTACTATATAAAGGTAGCTCGAGCTCCTCATTTGGGCAATTCGCATTCCTCTCTCAAGACAATTTCTGAGCAAGTGAGAGAAGGACAAGAAGGACAAAGAAGGACGAAGAAGAAGGCCGGATTTTCTCTCTCCTCCCTCTCTAGTAACTCGCATGTGTGAGGGAATCTCTCTCTCTCTCTGTGACTCGTAGTTTCTAGGGCAGCTATTGCAGGGGACCAAAATTTTCTAGGTTACTGGGGTAACTAATGTTGGGCCAAAATTTTGGGGTAACTAGTATTGTAGGAGGGCTGAAATTCTAGAAGTGTTGGATCAAGAGCGAAGTGCAAGATCAAATTTGGGTGACTTGACTTGGAGGAGAAGACCAAGTTTGACTATAGGTCTAGGTGTGTCTCTCATTGAACAAGAAGAATTTCTCTATTGAAAAGGTGGTTGGATTTTTCCCCAGAGTGTGTTTTCCTAGGGTAAATCTTGTCTCTCTTTTGTGCATTGTGATCTCTATTGTTCTATTGTTCTTTATTGTTGAAATTCTCAAGTATAATTGTTGAATGATATATTGAAACAAGTTAAAAAGAAGATCTACATCAAAAGTAATTATTGGAATTTCAGAAACATTGTGCTAACCCTAATTGCACTGGAAAATCAACACCCTCCACATTATTCAAAACAATCCTTATTTCTTCGTAGCCACAATCAACTCCACCAGACTCCATTTGTCTCAAAGCCATAGATCATGCTACAGGGATGTTTTGTTGTGGCAAACAAACCTTAGGAACAACTCGTTGCATAATCCCATCTTGGAAATGGAGAAGCATGTCATAGAGATAATCCACTACCAAGATGATGCCTCAGAACTTATGTGTCGCCACAATCGATCCTTTCAAAACAATCTGCAGCAACAATCGACTCTAACACCTCAAGGGTGCTTCCCGAACATTAATCTCACCTAAGTGGGGCCTCACTATCTTAGATTAGATTGTTAGACCAACAGTTGTCTCAATTACACCTTCGCACTTGTGCGCTTCCATAGTTTGCCACAGATGATGGCATACGGGGGATTTACTGCCCAGATAATGCGTTGTCACCAATAATGTCACCGAGGTGATTCGTTATCCATATAATGTCACAGAACCTTGCTACCACAGAAGTTAGCTTTCCAGAAACCCTTATAACCACCAATAAATGAATGTTGCCTTAGAGATTATGTTAAATGGATTAGGGAGAAGGGATTGGCTAGGGTGGAATCTTTCACCACCGAACCAATCAGAAAATAAATAAATAAATAAGGTCTTAAAAACCCTCAAAAGCCTCAGCACATAAACCAAAAATATCAACAATCCATGATGATAAAAATCATTCTCCTCTAGCTTATTTATAGATTCCCTTTGGGGTCTCTTTAATTTGAGGTGCTAACAAGTTTCCCTCCATTTTGCCCCAAATTTGACTTCTTTCACAATTTTTCCTCCAATTACCCAAATTTACCCAATGTTACCCCAATGACATTGAATAATGGGTTCCCCTTTTACAAATGACTATAGCCAATGGGGTTGGATAGGCTACTTCGTCATCCCTTGGGCAATAAATTAGAAGAGGACATCATAGTCCCCCCTTCCCAACATTGATTGTCCTCAAGCAATTGCAATTTCAGGTGTTACACGCACTGCTCTACACCCATTGCCTAGTTACTAGCAACCAAGATCACTTTCGCATATAAACTCTAGCCACCATTGAGTCCTCCCTTTCAAATTTCCCCATCTTCTTCCCTTTCAGTTGCAGTACCTTGAATGTCAACTTTAGTGTCATCCTGAAACCCCATATTTTATGCATTGTTATCCTCATTGACAGTTGAATTCTTTTGTCTCAAAAACTCATTTGTTGAGGATGTCTTGTTCTTCTTATGTGGTGCCCCCAATGTTTTAGCATTGTTCCTTTTGAGTTTGAACTTAGGTGAATACCAACTGGTGAGACTACAATGTGGGAGCGCAAATGCCACTCTTAGAAAAGCTAAATCTAATAAAAAAAATATGCATATTCTAAATCAGGGTTGCGGGGAAGCGCCCCCCACTCCCCGCGCACCCACTCTAAACAGGGGTGTTCAAGTAGTGCGCTCTCGAAAAAGCACTCCCAAACGAGAGTGTTCCAGGAGCGTTTTTTGAGAGTACCCCTGCATCCCGAAAAGCACTTCCTGGAGGTTCAGGGAGCGCTCCAAGAGTGTCGCTCCTGGAGCATCCAAAATGCTCTAGGGAGCACACTCCCCAAGCATAAAAAATGATCCCTCTCCATTTCACTTACACATGGCCCAATATGGTCTTTTTTTTGTTTTGGAGGGAAATGGGAGGGCCAAGGGGAATAAAAGGCCTCCTCCCCTCCCACTTAACATCATTTTATGTTGTTGTCAAAGAGATTAAGAGGGTTTAACAATGTTCCACCAAGTCTTCAGGACAGGGAGACGCGGGTGCGGGGAGATGCACAAGGAAGACGTGTGGGAATACCCTCAAATTTTAGGGAAATTTAGGGGGGATGGGGGGACGTCGAGGTATATAATTTTTTTTCCTTTTTAATATATATATAT
>APFE030230443.1:95452-208044 GCA_000404065.3 Pinus taeda
TTCAAACCCAATTGTCATAGTGGACTCAATTTATAAAATTATAATTTATATTTATAAGTTTTTAAGACCCTGACTTCCCCCACGTTTCCTAAAAATTGGTGGGGAGCTTTTGCATAGGCCACTCCCGCATATCCTCGCTCCCTTGCCCCCTCGTCCCGAAACCTTGGTGGAACATTGCAAATATATCAAGGAAGATGAGGAAGCACAATACAAATAAAAAAGATCAAAGGCTGAAAATGAGGCCACAAGCAGACATAAAAAGAACTCCATCGTCATCCACCCATGGGAGAGGATTCACAGCCATAAGCACATACATCCCTTTAAGGCATAGAACAATATCAAAACTCCTTCATCAAGGTTGTAGGGATGACATGGATGCAAAAGTTTACAAGTTTCTCTTTGCATGTGGAGTATTATTCAATGTTCTTTGCTCAACTTGTTGACATGAAATGGTTGTCGCCATCAATGATGCCCCTAAAGGATACAAGAGCCTTGAGTATGACAAAGCTAGGACCGCGGGACTTAATCGAGAAAAAGCCAAAATAAAAAAATGCCTTGGGAAAATTCACAAATGCTTGGAATGCATGTGGAGTATCCATTATGTCTGATGACTGGACAAATGTAAAAGACAAGCCATTGATAAGTGTTCTTGGTGTGTCTACTATTGGTGCGATCTTCCTTTCATCTCATGACTACTCAGATAAGTTCAAGACCAGCATCAACATTACAGAACCATTAATTCAAAAAATTGAAACTATTGGACCATATAATGTCATTTGAGTCATTACTAATAATGCTTCTAATTGTAAGGCAGCGGGAGCAATCACTGAGGATAGATACCCCAACATGTCTTGCGTCGAGTGTTTGGTTCACACAATGAACTTTTCGATGCATGGCATTATTAAGAGAAAGGAACCTGAATACAACTGGATTGGTTCATTCTACAAGAGAGGCAAGTACTTGATAAGATTTATTACCAATCATAGCAATGCCCATGGCCTTTTCCACAATCACTCAAGGTTGGAGCAATTGAAGATTGCAAAGACTAGATTTGCTAGCTATTACCTCACCTTCAAGCGCCCTTTGAAGGTAAGGGAGGCATTAGTGAGCATGGTATCAAGTGAATCATGGCAGGAATTAAAGGACATGATTGCAACCGCATCTAACAGGGAAGATTTTCAAGAGGTGGAGGACACCATTATTGATGGTATGTTTTGGGCAAGTGTGAAGAATGTTTTGCAGTTCACCAAGCCCATTTATAATAGGATTCATTTCTTAGATAGAGATGCGTTGGTGATGGGGGAGGTGTATGAGCAGATCGATGGCATGTTAGGGCAGATAAAAGATATTGTTCAGCCAAAAGATGCCATCTTGTATGATCATATTCACAAACACGTGGTCAAAAGGTGGGATATCCACTCCATGCCTTGGCATATGTCCTTACGCCAAAATACTACTCTCCATCTTGGTTGGCCAAACTTGCACCTGGGGGTGGGGTTAGGAGAAAACCCCATACAGATCCAAAGGTACAAAATGGGTACATGCTAGCATTAGACAAGTTGGTCCCCGACAGGAAGGAGTGTGCTAGATTGCGTGGAGGATTAAGCAAATACTTCAGTCAAACTAGATGTTTGGTACTTTGCATGCAATTGATGATAGCTTCATCATGTTGAATGGTGGAACATGTATGGCTCCAAGGGACCTTTCGCGAAATTAGCAGTTAAATTGCTTTCACAGGAGGTTAATACTTCTTCTGCAATGAGGTGTTGGAGCACCTATAGCTTCATCCACAATGTCAAAAGAAACTACCTCAATGAAAACCGGGCAAAAATCTTGGTTTATGTACGCTACAACTTGAGGTTGTTGACACATTATTGTGAGTGGGCTTGATTTGATAAAGCATATATCACTTGGGACAACAACCCGGAGGAGGATAAGTTGGAGGATGGAGCCTTATATTTAGAATAGTTGGAAGCAAAACTTTTGGATGATGAGGATAGCAATCATCAAGCAACATCAACAGCAATGCAACCCCCATCCACTAGCAACACTCAAGTTGCACCGCCTTTGCTGCCACCTCCATCTACAGCATTGCATGGAGGTCATGTGCCTTCTGGTTCTGGACGTTGTTCACGACTATTACAGAGTTAGACTATGCGAGAAGAGACTCCCATTGTTCATAGATCATGAGAAAGGAAATTATAAGTTTCTTGTGGCAAGAAGAAATTTTATTAGATAGTAGATATACTTGTCTTTTATAGTTTCTAGTACTTTTTATAACTATTGACTCTTTCATATTTATCAGAGGTCCTAATGGCTACAGCAGCAGAAATAATAATTCATTAGCTCCCTTATTCAAGTGCAGTACAGAATGCCACAATTTTGGACATATCGCACGTGACTGCAGAAGCAAGATAAGATGGTCTACTGTTGATTTTATAATTATACATTGACTAGAACAATTATCAAACTGATAACTACTTCCAATGATACAATTTGACTTCTTTAGAACATTCCAATCATTAAGAAGTTATACTTGAAAAAATTTAACCATTAACATTAAGATCCATAGAGCAGTAAAGATCACAATTAGACAATGAACAAGGGATGCCAAAAATACCCTGAGAAAACCCCACTCCAAGGGGAAAAACCCAAAAAACTTTCCTTATGAGAGAATGTCCGATTCAATCTAATTTGTACATCAAAACAACACATCTTTGACAAGATTACATAGACAATATTGACCAACAAGATGACCTCCCACAAGTGTCAAGCCAAGCCTCCAATATCCAATACAAAGATCCCTTCAATTCATCGCTTAAGCCACAGAAGATAGTGCCACAAACCTTTGCATATCCACAAAGATAAAAGCCATAGATCCGCATTGTTCCACAGTGTTGAAATGTATAACTAGGTTCGGCCTTCATAATGGCATATGTAATCATGATTTTATGTATTTAATGAAAAGCGAAAAATAATTTATTATTGTATTCTTGAGACATGGGTTTCATGCTCAAGGGAAATTTATTTTTAGGTCAAGCACCCATTGAGTGCTTCTAGGTTTGTCATAAAGTTAATTGAGTCGTTATAATGTATTGAAGACCCATTTAGGCGTGTTACATATTGTAAAGAAAAATTTATTGAGTCAAAAGAGAGTCAAAAGACCCTCCAAGACCTCGTCATGGCACAAAGATCAAGTCAGCCTACATGAACGGACAAGTCAGCCCCAAGATAGCAATTCGTACCCCTCACAAACCTATAAATAACAAGGAATTCGACCTCATTTGTACACTCACTCAAGCAAGTTCGATCTCCTCAAGATAGAAGCTGGAAAAGGACGAAGAAGAAGAAGAAGATCAAGATCAAATTTTTTGGGCCTCTCTCTCTCTCTTTCATTAGGGTTTCTACAGTTTTTGGGCTAGACGAAATTATGAAGCTGCATCGAAGCTGTGAAGTTGCAAGGTCGAAGTTTTGAAGATGCAAGATCGAAGCTATGAAGCTGCAAGGTCGAAATTGTGAAGTTGCAAGATCGAAGCTATGAAGTTGCCTATAGATCGAAACTGTGAAGTTGCTAGGTCAAAACTGCTGAAGTTGCATGTAGGTCGAAGATGTGAAGCTGCTAGGTCGAACATGTGAAGATGCTAGGTCAAAGTTGTTGAAGTTGCTAGTTCGAAGTTGAAGAAATTGTTGTCGGCGTCGAAGTTGTTGGAGGAAGTTATTGGAAGGTCGAAGTTTGTTGTTGGAAACTGTGAAAGATCATCAAGAAGGAAGGATGACTTAGTCTTGGAGGGTCTTGGTAAAGGGTCATAGGTCTTGGAATTCGTCAATTGAAGTTTTATAAGGAGAGAAGGATTTTGGTGGGTTTTGCTCTCAATTGGAGAGGTTTTGGCCCTGGCGGATCGCCTATATCTTGTGTCCTATTGTCTCATTGTTCTTTATGATCTGGTAGTTGTTTGATGATAGAGAACACTAATAATAATAAAGGAAAAAAGAAGTTAATCAAGTAAAGTAAAAATACATCACAAGCATTTATAATCACCTACACTTGCTTCACCCTAGATTTCTCAATATGGTATCAGAGCTAAGATGACTACATAAAAGAAAGGCAACACAAAGAAGGATACTTTAGGGCCGAAGTATAAAGAGATCATCTTGGAAACATCAAGAGCATCAATCATCAAGAGGGACTAACCCTCTCACCATATTGAAAGGAAATAATTAAGAGCATCAAAGAAAACCTCAAAACCCTAGCTCATCCAAAGAAGGGTTCTACACTTGAAGCGTTCTTGGGAAACTCACACATTCTACAATCATTATCACGAGGAAGGAAGAGCGAAGCTCTTTTGCGTTTGTTTTTTTGGGCTATATTCTCCACATGTGCATAGTATTAAGACATCCTTTTGCAGCAGCAAGTATCAAATTCTAGCCACCATCAAGGATCAAGTTTTGTGCCAAGAAAGGTCTCCTTTACAAGCAAGAAAAAGAAGTCAAGTCAAAGGAACTAGAAAGGAGGCCAATTTTTCCATCTTCTAGCCACACATGTGAACTAGGGTTATTGTAGAAAAGGCCGAAATTGCATAATTGCTACAACAAGCCGAAATTTGAGGTTGTGAAACAAGTTTAACTAGCATTGTCTTGAAGGAAGAAAAGCAGGAAAAAACATTGCCATCCTCATCAAGGAGTCAAGATGATCTCCCTTTGAGCCAAGGATCACTTTTGAAGAAAGACATCTTCACCAAAAAGACATCTTTTATTATCTACATCATCATCAAAATCAAGAAGGCATCAAGTTGAAGATTTCATCATCTATGAGTATCTTCACTTGACAAGTAAGTATTGTTATATCTATATTTGAATATGTCAAAAATGACTTCATATTTCAAGGAGAGCAACAAATTGGTTAGGTTGGAAAACTTTCTTGCATGCAAGAAGAGGATAGATTTGATCCTCATAGAAAATGAAGTCGTTGGTCATGTTAAGTGTTTAATTTTCGAACCGCTGAAAGAAGAAGCTCAAGCTCTACAAGGTGAAGATATCAAAAGAAAAAGGAATAGCCTCATACTTTATGAGGGTGTCAAAAATAAGAGACCAACTCCAAGAGTTGGGAGAAATAATGTCTGACAAGGAAATGACTACCATAGTGCTCAATGCACTACCAGAGGAATGGGGCAACTTCACATCAAGCATCTATGGGAAGAAGGAAGCTACTCCATTCAATGAACTATGGTTATTGTACAAAATCAAAGAAACAAGGCTGAAGGCAAAAATTGATGTACGATCAAGCGAGCAAGCTCAAGCATTTGCTGCCATGGCTAAAAGAAAAGGGAAGTTTGCGAAGCTTGGTCCTCAGAAAAAGAAGAACATGTCGAAGGTTCAATGCTATGGTTGTCATGAATATGGGCACTACAAGAGAGATTGTCCAAAGATCAAGAAGGACAACAACAAAAGAGGAAGGGAAGAAGCCCATATCACTGAAGAAGTGGAAGAAGTTGAAAAGAAGAAACTCAAGGAGGAAGTAAAAGATCTCTACTATGATTGAGATAATCTTCCTCACCTAGTTCTTTTCAAGTTTCTGTTTCAAAGTATAACTATCATGGTAGGAATCATTAGAAGCGCGATAGGATGCATCATGATAAGAGATGACATCATAGAAGTATACGATTGAAAGAAAGAGCTCGTGACATCACCATAAAGAAGCATGAAATATAGTTGAAATAGAAGTCTATGGTTGTCACCTATAGAAGGATGTAGCTCTTGGTAACCTCATTAGAAGCATAAGTAGTACTTATGGGAAAAATAAAGTCATCTAGTATAGAGCTCATTATACATCATTCAAAAGGAGCATTTGCAAGATGAGGATGATCAAGATCCTCCGTTGGAATCTTCATTAGAAGGCTCGCCCACTGGAAGAAGCAAGTGTCTCACCAAGAATTCCACCTTGTATGGGATTCATGGAATGATGGTATGATGTCAAAAGAAGTAAACCAGGTCAAGGTGATTGAAGTTCTTTCAATCAAGGAAGTTGTTGAAGGAAGTTTAGATGACCAAAGGAAGAGATGAGGAATGTATGCTTGTATTTGATAAAATTGAGTCATATCATATAGTTGCAGATAGCATGGATAAATGCTCCACCTCATGAGCATGATCAAGAGAAAGGGATCTCCTCCTTTGGAAGGATGCATAAAGGCATGGTTCACACATTGACTAGATGAAATCAACATAACAAGTCCTCATATGGAATATGAGGTGGTTGATAAAAATGAAGGAACTATGAATGGAAGTTCCTGAGAAGAAATATGTGAAGAAAGTAAGGAGAGATCGTGAAAGATGCAACTATTGTCACATGGTGAAGGCAACTAACATCCAAGGACTAGAAGATTTGACTATGATATCTCCATGGGAAAGATATGAAGATCCTGATAAAGTCTGAAAAAGAAAGAGATACTTGACGTTGTATATATTTTTGAAGATGTGTCAATATATATGTAGGATGTTGATGCAAACAAGGAGATGTCTTGATGAAAGACCATCACAAAGGTATTTTTGATTTGATGTTCATTCTCTATTTTTGAACAATATCTGGATGGGCTAATGCAGGGCTACCAAAGGAAAAGTTGTCGATGTCATCTACAACTGACACTCATGTGGTACAATGAAATATCGTGAAGGAAATATGATGCGAAGAAGGTAGCAAGGTATGACAGAAAGGCTAGATATGGAGTAATGGATCACTTTCCAATGAAAGAAAGGATGACATGATTAACATGATTCAGGAATGAAAGTGATGGATGGTCGATGCCCTACAAAGAAGTCCCAAAAAGATGAAGACTCTTGAATAAAGAAATAGAAGTTCGTGACATCGAAAGGAGGAGATTTTCAAGCAGTTGGTTGTCCCATGATCTGCACCTAAAGAGCTGTTGGAAGCAAGTCCCTGGTCAAAAGGGAGCTTGGTCAAGTCCCTGATTAAGAGGGAGCTTGGGTACATTCCTTCATTGGAATGGGCATATCCTCCCTAATTGAGAGGTAGAGATAGACACATCATTCTTGTCTTCACATGGGAAGATATAATGGAGGATTGGGTAAGCATTTGGCATCTAATACTCTTTGAGGATGTGGTAGGGCATCCAAGATAAGAGTAGTCGTAGAGGACCGATATTCTTTGAGGACTAGTAATCCAAGATAAGAATAGTCCTGGTGGAACATACTCTGAGAGAACCTGGGTGGGGTATGTTCCGAGAGAGACAATGATGAGGGTGTCTATAAATCACTAATCTCACCAACATTGTGCTCTGATCTTATGGAGAAATAGAGTTGCTAGTCGAGGCCTTGGTATGTGACAATGTTGGATGATATGATGCTATACAGATGGGTTAGCAATCCGACTCTTCTTATGAGAATTCTTCAGATTGAGAATGTCCAAGTACCTTGTATGGATTATGAATACCTCCCTAGTTAAGAGGGAGTGTTGAAAAATGTAACTAGGATGGTCTTCATAATGGCATATGTAATCATGATTTTATGTATTTAATGAAAAGAGAAAAACTATTTTATTATTTGTATTCTTGAGACATGGGTTTCATGCTCAAGGGAAATTTATTTTTAAGTCAAGCTCCCATTGAGAGCTTCTAGGTTTGTCATAAAATTAATTGAGTCATTATCATGCATTGAAGACCCATTTGGGCATGTTACATATTGTAAAGAAAAATTTATTGAGTCAAAAGACCCTCCAAGACCTCGTTATGGCACAAAGATCAAGTCGGCCTACATGAAAGGACAAGTCAACCTCAAGATCGAAATGCGTACCCCTCACAAGCCTATAAAGAAGAAGGAATTCGACCTCATTTGTACACTCACTCAAGCAAGTTTCATCTCTTCAAGATAGAAACTGGAAAAGGACCAAGAAGAAGAAGAAGATCAAGATCAAAGTTTTTGGGCCTCTCTCTCTCTCTCTCTTTCATTAGGGTTTCTACAGTTTCTAAGCTAGATGAAATTCTGAAGCTGCATCGAAGCTGTGAAGCTGCAAGGTTGAAGTTGTGAAGCTGCAAGATCGAAGTTGGGAAGTTGCAAGGTCGAAATTGTGAAGTTGCAAGATCGAAGTTGTGAAGTTGCCTCTAGATCGAAGTTGTGAAGCTGCTAGGTCGAAACTGTTGAAGTTGCATCTAGGTCGAAGTTGTGAAGCTGCTAGGTCAAAGTTGTTGAAGTTGCATCTAGGTCGAAGTTGTGAAGCTGCTAGGTCAAAGTTGTTGAAGTTGCTACTTCGAAGTTGCAGAAATTGTTGTTGGGGTCGAATCTACTGGAGGAAGTTGATGGAAGGACGAAGTTTGTTGCTGGAAGCTGTGTATGGAAAGATCATCAAGAAGGAAGAATGACTTGGTCTTGGAGGAGCTTGGTCAAGGGTCATAGGTCTTGGAATTCATCAATTGAAGTTCTATAAGGAGAGAAGGATTCTGGTGGGTTTTCCTCTCAATTGGAAAGGTTTTGGCCATGGTTGATTGCCTATATCTTGTGTCCAATTGTCTCATTGTTCTTTATGATTTGGTAGTTGTTTGATGATAGAGAACACTAATAATAATAAAGGAAAGAAGAAGTTAATCAAGTAAAGTAAAAATACATCACATGCAGTTAACAAAGTAAGAGAAATATACACTTGTTTCCCCTTAGATTTCTCAACACACGAAATATACACTTGTTTCCCCCTAGATTTCTCAACAAACAAAGCTATAGTGCCTCAGATCGGCATTGTTCCACAGAGCTATAGTGCCTACATTGTTCCACAGAGCTATAGTACCTCATGTTGTCGCTTGAGATGTACACCTAAGCGAGGGAAAAGTTTTCAACTCCACAAGGTATAGTCTTTAAGGTGCAATGCTCAGAGAAGGGGTTGTCACCCATTCCCAACTCTCTCTGTTTAAGCTCTCTCCTAGGAAAGCTATGGGGAGTAATCCCTGAAGATGATTAGTAAAGGAAAACTTGTTGAAAACAACAAGTTCTAGGAGATCAAGGGTAAGGCAATTACCACTGAATATAATTTGATTAATGATTAATTAGCAAGTATGATTATTAATACTTGCAATGTAGATATCAAAAGATAGATTCAATTAGATCAATATGACACTCAATAAGATAGAGAGCGATAGACCAATGCCTTATGAACAATGCTTAAGTAAAGATATAATACTTGCAAATCGAAATAATATTTCAGGTTAAACAATAGGCAATTCCTGCAAGACAAGCATTAGTACAAGAAACCAAGAGATTATAAGCAACTAGAACTATGAGCAATAAGTTTTCAAATACAACTTGCAAGAAAAGAAAGCTTGTACTTCAAGTAAAGATGCTTTCATTATGATATGATGTTCAAAAGACAATAAGCATGAAATTGACAAGTACAAGAATATAAAGTAAATCTTGCAATTAAATAATTAGCGCACAATTCCAATTACAATAACCAATTGAAATGCAAAATATGACAATGCTAGATGAATGAATCCGAGACTAAACTACATGTGATGCAAGAATCTTGGTTGATTTTAAGTTTTATGCCTAGATTATGGTGAAGTTTCCCCTCGATTCTCAAAACTTGGAAAGGACTAGGGTGGCTTGCAAGAAGGGTAGGCTGAGGAGGCACTTAGTCCATCATTAACGATACCCACCTAGCCTCCTTAACAATCCACATGCCTTTGTTCCTACAAGGGCTCACCTGCAAGAGAACTATGAGGTTACGTGTTTTAACCTTACTCCAAACTCAAATTTATCAAATTGAATGAAAGTTAGAGAAGTTGGTCCTAAAATTTCCATTCAACCAAGCTTATGCTTGGAGGTAAATTTTAGAGATGAAAACCTAGATCTAATATGCAAATGTTAATGCAATGTTTCAATGAGATACAATTAGAAAATGCTTCAAAGAAAGCAATACTCAGCCACTTATAATCAAGATTCCTGATAAGCACTTAAAACACAAGATTATAATGAGACTAGCTTATGACAATGATTTATGAAGCAAGTAAAGATTTCTCAATGAAACGGGAGAAATGCAAGAGATAACAATTAGATCAAAAGTTAGAACAATAATTCAAATGCCTTGAAATAAAAGTGATCTTTAAAATGTTTCTTCACTTATATTATGTTATGACAAATAAAGCAAGTGAGGAATATATAATGAAAGCACAAGTAAATGATGGCAAATGAGATTGCTAATCAGAAAATAGAAAGACTACTTTAAATCTAAGATACAGATTGTAATTATATTAAATAGCCAATAGGATCAATAATGAATATTGAAACATAGATCTAAAATGCCAATGAAATGAAATTTAAAATCGAAAATGCAATGAAACTGATCTAAGATGTTAGTCACAGCCAGAAGAAAATCCTCCCTTTTAAATGAGGAGGGATACCATGGGAATTCCCAAGCTCCCTCTAGAAACCAGATTCCTTTTTTATTATTATTACAGAGAGAAAAATCCTTAAGACAGTGAGAAGGGTTCTTCAATCTCGAGGACATTTACAAATAAGAGTAGAACCTTAGAACAATGAAAATTCCTCTTCAAACTCCAACAAATTAATGAGGATATGACAAGGCAAATGCTATTGGATCAGTTTCAAAAAATTGACTGAAAATTCCTCCAAATAATTCATTCTAAACTTCCAATAGCTTACGGCCCTCACAAAGATGAAATGTGACCTCCCAAAGCTCACGGACTTGATTGAAAATAAGTCTCAATATGCTCACTGCCTTGCTCAGAATTTTAATTAAATTTTTACAAAAAAAAAAATTATGGTTAATTTCTAAATTTTCTAAAGCCTTGATCCCTTAAAAATTCTCAGTTATTTGGCAAGATGTTCAAGACAAAGAAATTCTCAAACCAAAGAATGATGGACGGCTTCTTTGAGGTCTCAGCAAGGAGAAATAGGCCCTAAAAGACTCACGGCTTTGCCAAGAAAATTGTAGTCTTTAAACCAAGCCTCCAAATAATTGTTTTCTTGCCAAAACTTTATGAAAAACCCTTCAGAATTTTCAATTTTATATGCAAAATACACAAGGGTTAATTTGAATTTTGAAAGATCACCAAGAGAAGGATCAAGCCTTCTAGGCTTGCAGCCCAGTGATTCAGTGCCAAAATGGCTTTCGGCCTTAACAAAATTCTCCAATAAAATTACATGATCCACAATACTGAAAACCCTTTGATTCGATGACTAGAAAAAAGCCTTTTAGGCCTACGGCTTCACCAAAAAATGGATGTTATAGATCTGCGAAATGATGAAACCCCAAGTGAGATCCATCCAAGGCAATGCCTTAAAATTTATTTTGTAATTATTTTATGAATGAAAACCCTTAATGCAATTTGTTTAGAAGCAAAGCAAGGTCTTCAAATGCTTACGGCCTAAAGAGAGAGGGCGTTGAAATGATAGAAGGCCTCCAAAAAATTTTGTTCCTCTAGAAACCCTAGCTGTCTAGGCAAGGAGAGGATTTGGCTTCAAACTCTTCAATTTTCCTTTGATCTTTGAAGCTAATCACCTGCAAAAAATATTTACAAAGGGATCCCGACCAAACCCTTATCTTCTTCTTCAGATCTGCAAGAAAACAATGAAGAAAAACCCTAAAAATATATATACAAGATGAGAAAAATTTATATACAAGGGTTAGAAAATATATACAAGATTTATTCACAAATCTACAGATCTACTAGATCTGAGTATGATTACAACTCCACTCATTGATCAGTCTAGATGAGCTCTAATTTAGCCATATCCATTCAATTAAAGCACAATAATTGAGAAGAAAGATTGAGATAAATACATTTTTTACAAGCAATGGCCAAAAAACCCCTCCGAAATCGTTAGATAAGTCTTTGATGGAAAACAAACTAGGTTCTTCAACTTTTATGTCTTGGGAGTTGGTTGGTCCAACCAAAGATGTTCCCTAATGCCCAACACCTGAATCACAGATTGATCTCTACACACTTAAGATAAAATTGTTAGATCATGAGGAGTTAGATAACACAATGAACCAAAAGATCTAGAGATATCTGCTAGATCGATTGATTTCAAAAATGTTTTCTAACATCAAATATTAATGCAGGATCCCTGTGCAAATAGTAGATCCACAACTAGTTGTTTGAAAATGTAACTATGTTTGGTCTTCATTAATGTACTTTGAGTCACCATGTAATGTAATTGTCAAAAGAATAAAGAAAAGAACTTTTATTATTGTAACAATGACTTATTAAAGCATGGGTTTCATGCTTAGGTCACCATTATATTAGTCAAAGTCCCCATTGTGGACTCCTAGGATTAATATTGAGTTTATAAAGTCATTGTACATTCAAAGAGACCCTTCTTGGGATTTTGAATCATGTAAAAAGGTTTAATATTGAGTCAAATATGATTTATGTACCCTCCACACCAAGTCGACCTAAGGACCCTAATTCGACCCACAAGAAGCCTATAAATACAAGCTAGTCAAAGTCATTTGGAGCATCAACTCTCAAGCAAGTTCGATATCTCAAGAGTAGCTAGGGAAGTGCGAAGTTTGTTGTCAAGAAGCCGAAAGAAGTGTGATTTTGGGGAAGTCTAAGTAGAGGAAGAAAATTGAGATTTAGGTGCCTCTCTCTCTCTCTATTTCGTAGTCTGGATTGGGAGATCGAAGTCTCCTAAGTTTCGTTGTTGCCAGAAGTTGCCTGTTGCGGGAAGCTATTGCCTAGTCGAAGTTGTTGTAAGGGGTCAAAGATCTAGGAGGTTGACTTGGTGTGGGGGAAGGTCTGGTCTTGGTCTAAGATGAAGAATCTCAAAGAATACTATTGAAAGGGACAATTATCTTGACTGGGTTTTCCCCTCGAGGGGGGTTTTGCTCTGGCATAGTGCCTATATCTTGTGTCTATTGTTTTGTGATCTTCAAACACACATAATATGGTAATTGCTTGATGAAAAATAAGATAATAAAGAAGTATAAGAAGCCAACACATTTACAAGAAATTATCAAGAAAGGAGAATCAAACCCTAATATAACTACTTTGATTTTCCAACACTAGCCAATGTAATAACAATAATTTATTATAAAACCAGTAGAGCGTTAAGAACAAAATTCAAAAAGAGTTTAACATAAAAGATAGAAGAGGAACACCACCATGACTTGACCCCCAAAGACTTCTTTATTATTCAAAAAAAAATCCAGTACAAAGTAGAGCTTCAGTAGCCAAGAGCTTGATTCTTCAAGTTACAAATGAGGAGCTTTGAGCTCAATTTATGGAAAAATTGAGAGATATAGATCCCTCTCCAAGTGTAAAATTGCTAGGTCCAAGAAGTTGCACAAATTTGACTTGATCCCGAAATAAAATGGCTAGTTGAAAGCTTGATCCATGTCAAAATAATTTCATCCCTTGATCTGGAGGAAAAAATTTGATTTTCTTGAAGATGGAGTTGATCCCAAACCCAAAAAAAAATTCCCGAATATTTCCTCTAAATTATCTCATTCAACTTAACTTCCTTGGACCAAAAAATTTGATTTCCTTGAGAAAATAATTCTTTCTGGGCCAACAAATTTTTTTGTGGGATTTTCCTTGCTTGAATCGTGGAGATTCCTTAACTTTTTCGTTGATTCCTTCCTCGGGAAAGTCCACATCTTTTTTAATTATTTTTCCACTAGGAGAGAATTTTATTTTTCTCTCATTTTAATTTCTGACAAATTTCCAGCTTTTTTTTTTGCTATTTTTTGCCGGAAAATTGAAAATATGACCCTAGAGGGGTTTAAAGATATTTTTCCACCCTCAAAGTGTGTCTAGGTAGGAAGTTTAGGAGTTGAGATGTAATTTTAAACTCATAACCTAACTTCTATAGACATCACTTTTTGCATCTCTACATCAAATATTACATAAAAATCTCGTCCACAAGGGGGATTTTGACAATTAAAAATTGACCTCTAGACAACCAAATTCTGTGAAACTTCAGACATGATCTAGTATGACAATTTACATCGACTCTATCCACTGGGACTCACCTAAGACTTCACCATCAAGCCTCAATCTACCTTTGGGATATATTTGGGAGAAAAACTTAACCGATTATAAGTATTGAAAAACACAAATAATGAGCTAAGGAAAAAAACTCCCTAGAGTGAAAACTCTCTAGCAAAAATCTTAAGCTACCTAGATGTGTTACATGACTTTATAAACATACTAGAATCATTTTTACATAATGGCCCACAGGGCTAAGGAATTTGGATTACAATTGAAGACCAGAAGTTGCATGATGATGATGAAATCTGAAAATTTTGGACTACTCTGGAATGTAATCTGCTCATGGGGTAGTTGACACTTGAATGGTCAACACCTCAGGCCCACACTGTCCCACAAAGCTATAGTGCGATCAGAAGTGTAACCTGGATAAGAGCAAATAGGCCCTATTTGTAGTGATTAGTTCATGCAAAGGGGAGTGTCTCTTGGGCAGGCCGTCTTGAACACTTGTAGGGTAAATATAAATTCATTTTTTCTTGTTTGATTTTATCGATGAAAATACCGACCGAAGCTACCAATTTCAAACATCCCCTAAGCAAATCAAGGAAGAAGACATGTCCACCAAACATAAAGGGAAATACACTAAGATATGGAGAAGAAAACAAGAAAAGCCAATAGTTGAAAATCAAGAACTAGCTTTGTGTGTGCAAGACACAAATCTAAACTATTAAGGAGAAAATCCCCTGGATGATGAAATGGATAAGCCTCGAATGGGGAGTGAAATCAACAAAAATGACCTTGGTTCTGCTACAAGATCCTACAGGATATTTCGAGGCACGTCTTCAGGACACTAGATAGGGGTAGCTTATGCATAGAATGTTGGAAAATTGGATGCAAAAGCAGTTGTAGAACAAAGCATGCAGAGAGATGAAAGAAATGGTATAAGAGATTATGCGTCAGTTGCTAGGTCTATATCTACAGATGCTTTCACCAATGCAAGAGGTGAATCAAATGTTAGTGCACAAAGCATGAAATTTGGAGGTTGCTCTTCACAAAGCCACTCAAAACATGCCCCTATGTTTCCCAACCTACCATTTAATGATTATCAATTGAAACAACTTAGAGCTCAGTGCCTTGTCTTCCTAGCATTCAGGAATAAATTTCCTCCAAAAAGACTTCATCTAGTTGTTGCATTAGAAAATAGTCATGCTAAAAATAAAGGAACTGATGACACTCAAATTGGAATCTACAAAGAGAACAACACAAAGAAAGTATGCTCGTATTGATCCAACATTATCATAAGAAGAAAGGAAATATGTAATGGCTACATGAAGAAAAGTTGAAGCTGCAGTAGAAGCACAAGAATGTGAAAACACCAAACATGCACTTTATAGTCTTCAATGGTGGATTCAGCCAATCCACTTGTAGGGTCTCGTATGGATGCACTGTTGTCCACATCATCAAGTAAGAGCTAGATGATCAGGTTGGAGATTATATTGGTTTGGAGGCATTTATGCAGGTAGATAGGACCTTGAAGTCAACAATGATGGCACAAGATAGGGGTTTTAGCAAAACCAATGAAGGTTGAAAGCACTATGGCTGGTTCAAAATCTATTAGTAAGAAAAATATTAGTGAATCTCATTGTCTGCCTACAAGTGCATTCACTTCACAGTCAGGTAAATGGGCTGACTCTGATGCTCTGTGGAAAGCACGTTCTTCAACAATTATTAGAAATAGGTCTTTGCTACCTAACTCTAGATTTCAAGATGAGAGTCAAAACCCAGGAATTGATGAAGAAGAAAAAGATAGCTCATTGAAGTATTCCTCAACTTTTCCTTCCAAGGCAGAGAACACTACAGTGGAGAAATGGATGATCAGCATGCCACAAGGAACAAAACTGGGCACAGAAGCAGTTTTCTCTCATCAGTTAAGCGAGGCTAATCACACCTAATATTGATAACTTAAGAATAATGAAGAAAAATAAGCTTAGAAGACACATGAAGCAGTTAGAAAGGCTTGAATTGAAAATGAAATAGGAACAACAAAGGAAAATCTGAGAAGCAGAAAAGAAAATCATTGAGCTAGAAACTCACAAGGAAAAGATGGAGGACTACTACAAGATTAAGAGTCATTGGCAGTCCTCTGTGACAAAATTTAGAGGAGAGAATGCAAACAAGGGGAACACCCCATTTTCCATTGATGTCAAATGCAGAGAGAATGCAAAAGGGGGAGAAAATACAGAATCGTTGCCATCAATGACAAAGGGGGAGATTGTTGGATAGAGTTGTCATTGATGTCAAAGGCAAAGGAATTATAAAAGGAGATATAAATGCAATGGGGAATCTATGAATGATGACAAAACCAGAAAGAAATCTAATCACAAAACCACACCTTCAGGGATAAGCTTGTTGCAAATTATTTGGAGCCCTTAAGTACTGATGGAACATGTGTATTTAAGGTCAGCCCCATCATTTAAGCATTTTAATATATACATAATTTTCCCAGCAAAAAGATGACAGGTTGGCCTCCCACATTAGATAAACACTTGAAATATTGTGATCTCATCTTGACAAGTTGGCCCAACCTAACAGACAAGTCGGCCCCCAATAAGTCAAGTTATATCTACTATAAATTTCCCACATGTGAGGTCATTTGGAGTGCAATTAGCTTGGTGTTTTTGGAAATGAAGCTTTGCGGTTGGAAAATGAGACCCTGCAGATTAGAGAGGATGAGCTCCACAGTTGGAAGAAAAGGGACTTGTGGATAAGAGAGGATGAGCTGTGGTATAGACTAACCAGCTCTGCGGCTGGAGAAGAAAACACTGCAGTCAAAGGTATAGTTTTGCTGTCAAGGGGAGTCTAAATCTCTACAGTCATAAATCCTACAGTTAAGGAATTACAAAAGCTCCTTTATTTATATTGCTGGGTTATTCTATGAACAACGAGCATATAAGGACTGTGATAGTGATTATGGGTTATTTCAGTGGGCTAAATTTCTTGTGTTTAAAAGCTGCCAACAGACATGGCTATTTTGATTGCAAAAGCTTTGTGTTTACCCTGTTTTAGAGTAGACCAAGTCTACAAAGGACTGGCTTGTAACCCCTACAAAGACCAAACCCAAAGTGCTCAAAGCAGTGCCATTTTTATGGTAAACAGTATAGAATTCACTGTGGTTTGGAGGATTTTAAAAGAGCATAAGGGTACAGATTATGAAGGCATGTAGGGCATACTGAAAAGAGCAAACAAAGAGCAGTTTCGTGTTATTACTATGTTATCTCACTGGTAAAAAAATCCAAGCTTGAGGTCAGAAAGGAGGCCTGTTCCTAAGCGACAGATTGTCAGCAGAATTTTTAGGGCTATGGAAGCCCTTGTACAAACCAACAATGAAGCTGCAGGTGTTATCTATTGAATAGACCGCATCTTGGGCAGTGAAATTGAAGAGTAAAATAGCGATTTTTTTGTGTACAGACATCAGTTTGGATTAGTAAGAGAATAAGAGGTAGTGTTTGTGTGAAGCTTCAAGTGTTCTGAGGTTGGGAAAGTTCTACAAAGTCAGCGATGCTGAATTTCCACGATCTTGGGTCTAGGATAGAAACTTAGAATCTCTGGCATTACCAAACCAAGAATCTCAACAAAACTACTTTGCACAGCGGAACAATATAAAGCAGTAAATCACACATGCACAAGTATACACAACATTTTACAAAATATTGTACAAATATGTACAACCCAATCTTCGTTATATTAAATCTATCTGAATAATACAACAATCTAGGGAATACACGATACAATGACAATCTCATTGCAGTCTCTATATCGTATCTCGTCTTCTCAGTCCTTCGCTCCCGTTCAATCCTCCAGCGGCCCCTTGTCCATCAAAAGACAACACATGGAGTCTCCAAGAGGGCTGCCACCTATCACTGCTGCATATCGCTTCTGCTACAAAGAACACGGGCTGATCCAATCTGCTCCTCTAGGCTGGCCAACACCTGAGCTCCAATCTACCAATCAAGCAGTCACTTTCGTCCATCAAAGTGCTTCACGTTAGGGTCCAATCTTCACCCAACCTTCAGCTGTCAATGTCTCGTTATGACTGTGTGTCAAGGGCTACTTTGGGTAGCTAACCACTGCCCTCCACCAGTCCAATGGCACCCAATACTTCATTGTGAAATCTGCTCCTAGGATAGGCTATCATCCACCAAGATAAGCCCTCCAAATGGCTTCCATAGGCTTCTACAAAACAGATCCTTCTAGCAACAAACTCAACACCAAATCATCTTCTTACCTGTCCTTGAGAGCTTGTGCACTGTTGCAGTCCTGCAATTCTGGTTAAGGCATCAACACATACCCTAACAGCCACCTCTAATCACTGCAACAGCCCTCAATAAGAATGCGGCTTCCCTCCCTTGTAATGCTGTTGTCCTATGCTGCCTGTACCATAGGTCTTATGTAGGAATATGGCCTTATGGCCCTCCACAACTAACCCAAACAGCCCTGCGTACTTCTGTAATTACCAGAGTTTTGTGGCCTACAAGATCATGAGGTGCCCAAAACAACTCGGTGATGCCTCTGTTGTACCTCGGCCTCCTTTAACCCACAAAACAGTTCTTGAATCTTGTCCTTAGCTACTCGGCCTTCTCCTTTCTTGGACAGCGGCTACCACAGGTCAGATTTCTTATGAGATGTTGCACTTGGATGCTCTAAATGAACCTCCCACACCTTCTATTTATACACTTTAGAAGGGTCAATGAATAGACATGTCTCTTGGCACATTTACACCAAGCCTACATGACTTATGTGCAAAAAAATCATTTGTCAACTTCAAAAATTGATAACTCATCAAAGACATCTTGGAATTCGACGATTCTCGAAGCATTGGATTATGCTCAATGTCCTCTATCATCTCCATCCATCTCATGTCCAAAATTCTCCATGGTTTTGGCCCAAACATCGATGGGTGCAAAACCCCAACCTTGGGTTCCAAGCCCACAAGTGACTCTTGTAGTGCTCCACCCTCCAAACCTTGAACTCTAGGGCTTGGAGTACCTCCCAAGCTACTCAAAAACAAACACTCCCTCTTAGAGAGGGAGGTACTTCCAAGACTAGGAAGTAATTCATCGTCATCATCACTACTCGCAACACTCACCCAACTCTTGGCACTCACCAATGCAGCAATCCCTGTAGCATGAACTATGCCTCTCTCGGAAGTGTCGTTGTCACTGGAAGCATCCTTCTTCTTCTTCATCTCTTATAGTGCTTTCTAATCCCTCCATGATTCCTTCTTGGCGGATGTGGAAGCGGCCTTGGTCCCCTCTGGAACCTCTGAGCCTCTGAAACCTAGACCTTCTTCTCTAGAACCTGTACATGTACCTCTGAAGCCTGCAACTGTAACTACTTCTCTGGAACCTACACCTGGTCCATCTTCTTCTTCTCATGATCCATAGGTTTGTCTGTCAGCCTGTATAGATCATGCGCTCTAACTCCAAGAACAATACCTGTGGAGCGAGCCTCTAGGTCTGAGTCGTACTTTCCCATCTTGGAACAAGACCTCAAACCCCTTCTTCTCGATCATCAAGACGGATATCACACTATAGCTGAGTCTTTGTACAAACAATACATCCTGGACCCGCATCACACGTCCTGTCTCCATCCTAAATGGCACAACTCCCAATCCTCAAATCTCCTTCTGACTCTTATCACCCAACATCATGTGCAACTTCGAGTCCCATTCAGCAAGAGTCTCAAACACCTCTTGTGACCCTGTCATATGTTTCAATGCACCACTGTCCACGTACCATCCATCCTCATCAATAGTACCCTGCGAGAAACGAGAGATCATAGCAAAGTCCCCCTCTTCCAATCTTCTGGTGAGAGCATCTAACTCAACAGAGGTGGCAACACCAGCAACCTGCTTCCCTTTCTTCTTCTCGTTATCTCCCTTCTTCTTCATCGGACATCTCAACGAAAAATGACCCATCTCGCCACAATTGAAACACTTGACTTTACACAAGTCCTTCTACTTACCCTTCATTCATGTTGCAACAGCCATGTCGTCATCTAAAGCCCTCTTATTCGAATAAAGATCCTCGTCTCGCAACTCTTCCTGAATGAATTCGTCCCACATCCTATTCCAGTCTGGCAACTTCTCTCTGGCAACGATCCCCTTGATGAAGGGCTTCCATTCCTTAGTGAACCCTTGCAAAGCAATCCTCTCCATATCAGAATCTGAAATAGTCACACCTACAACAACAAGCTCATCTTTGACCTGAGACAATCTCGTTAGACACGAAGTCACTCCTTCACCCTATATCATCTTGGTGGACTTCAACTTATCCTCCAATACCAATACCCAGTTCTCGTTCTTAATCTAGAACAGATTTTGAAGAGCCATCCACATCTCATGTGCAGTGTTCTTCCCGAACAAATGAGGTATTAGGGGATCCTTCACACCATCAAGGATGATCAATCTCGCCCTCGTATCCAAATACTTGTACACTTCCAGCTCCTTTGGGTCAGTTAGCTTCTTGATGGATTTCTCGGCGAACTCCCAGATCCTGTTGACCTGCAATACCAACTTGATCCTTTCCTTCCATGGACTATAGTTGGACAACCCCTCCAACCTGTCCTCATACCAGAGACCAGCCTGCAACTTCTACATTGTCACCTACAATGTGACCAACTCCCTCTTAAGATGTACTTCGTTGTGCACTCTAATGATTCATTGTCTTCCAAAGTAGCTCAGACATGCTCAGATAACATGTTGAATTTTCACAATCTTGGGTCTAGGATAGAATTTTAGAATCTCTGATGCTACCAAACGAAGAATCTCAACATAACTACATTGCACAACAGAACAATATAAAGCAGTAAATCACACATGCACAAGTATAGACAACGTTTTACAAAATATTGTACAAATATGTACAACCCAATCTTCGTTATATTAAACCAATCTTAATAATACAACAGTCTAGGGAATACAAGATACAATGACAATCTCGTTGCAGTCTCTATGGCATATTTCGTCCTGTCGGTCCTTCGCTCCCGTTCTGCTTGTCAGCTGCCCCTTAGTCCATCAAAGGACAACACATAGAGTCTCCAGGAGGACTCCCACCTATCACTGCTGCAAGATGCTTCTGCTACAATGAACACGGGTTGATCCAATTTGCTCCTCTAGGCTGGCCAACACCTAAGCTCCAATCTACCAATCTAGCAGTCACTTTCGTCCATCAAAGTGTTGCACATTAGGCTCCAATCTTCACCCTATCTTCAGTTGTCAATGTCTCATTATGACTATGTGTCAAGGGCTACTTTGGGTAGCCAACCGTTGCCCTCCACCAATCCAATGGCACCCAATACTTCATAGTGAAATCTGCTCCTAGGATAGGCTATCATCCACCAAGATAAGCCCTCCAAATGGCTTCCATAGGCTTCTACAAAACAGATCCTTCTAGCAACAAACTCAACACCAAATCATCCTCTTACCTGTCCTTGAGAGTTGGTGCATTGTTGCAGTCCTGCAATTCTAGTTAGGGCATCAACGCATACCCTAATAGCCACCTCTAATCGTTGCAACAGTCCTCAATAAGAATGTGGCTTCCCTCCCTTGTAATGGTGTTGTCCTACGTTGCCTGTACCATAGGTCTGTTGTAGGATTATGGCCTTACAGTCCTCCACAACTAACCCAAACAGCCCTACATACTTCTGTAATTACCACAGAGTTTTGCGGCCTACAAGATCATGAGGTGCCCAAAACAACTTGGTGATGCCTCTGGGCCTCCTTTAACCCACAAAATAGTCCTTGAATCTTGTCCTTAGCTACTTGGCCTTCTCCTTTCTTGGATAGCGGCAACCACAGGTCAGATTTCTTATGAGATGTTGCAATTGGATGCTCTAAATGAGCCTCACACACCTTCTATTTATACACTTTAGAAGGGTCAACGAATAGACATGTGTCTTGGCACATTCACACCAAGCCTACATGATTTATGTGCCAAAAATTCATTTGTCAACTTCAAAAATTCATAACACATCAAGGACATCTCGGAATTCGATGATTCTCGAAGCGTTGGATTCTCCTCAATGTCCTCTATCATCTCCATCCATCTCATGTCCAAAATGCTCCATGGTTTTGGCCCGAACATCGATGGGTGCAAAACCCCAACCTTGGGTTCCAAGCCCACAAGTGACTCTTGTGGTGCTCCACCCTCCAAACCCTAAACACTAGGGCTTGGAGTACCTCCCAAGCTACTCAAAAATCAACAAGCAACTACAGAGACCTAAGATGTGGAGTGAACCTTCAATGGCCTGTGCGGGACAAGGCAAAAGAATAAAACAAGTAGATGTTATCAGGGTTGAAGAAGCAAATGTAAGAATGGCTTGGTTGGGTGATAACCCACTGAAGAAAGTGAATTTGCGGTAAACCAAGAGTTGCTATTGAGAGGTCCAAGGAACAAATTGAAGTAGGTTGGTGCCTACGAAGTTGCTAAGTTGGTGCTCAACTAGGGTATTGGAGTCTCTGTAGATTTGTGCCTACAAACTTGTTGAGTTGGTGCTCAGCTAGGGGATTGGATTCACCTATAGGTTGGTGCCTACAAAAGTTGTAAGTTGGTACTTACAGAGGATTGTTGTTCTCACAGGTCATAGTCTGTATCATTGTAAATTGAAGTTTGATAGTGAAGCTTTCACAAGCGGTTTTCTTCCTATTTTAGTTTCCACTTTAAATTTCTTATGTTCATGTATTATTTCTGATTGAGATGGTTAATCATGTGATGTAATTACTGTTAAAGGTTAAAAATTGTTAAACTAATGAAACACTGATTCACCCCCCTCTTAGTGTTTTCAACAGTGTCAAGCATGCAGAAGTTGTTCAAAGACTCTCTAGGCACTTGCTTAATTTATTAAGTGACTTTTATGATTATTTCCCAAGTCTAACATGGGAAAAGCTCATTGATCAATTAATTAATTAATGTTGACTATGGGGTAGGGTTTTTCTAAAGAAAAGTGAATTATTCACTTTAGTGAATTAGATATAATCTCTACCATTGAACTCAAGTGAGGCTTAGGATTTAATTCTAGCCATCCATCACATAGGAGATTAGGGTTAGGGATCTAACTCAATGGAAAATTATAAAAAAATCCCTAAGTAAAACACATTGAACATTTGAGAAAGCGATTTTCTCAGGTGGAGAGTGAGAGACTCAATGCTAAGGAGAAGGAAACATTGTAGCAAGAAATTCTAAGGGAAAATTTAAGAGGCCGAGATCTTGGAGGGTTGAACTTGCAAGGTGGTCGAAAACTCATCTTGAAGACTTGCATAGGGGGTTGTACAAGTCATGGCCTAGGTGGGGGCGAGATATTCTTTCAGCGCATGGATCATACTAGGCTAGGAGAAGTGAGACCGAACTCCAGATTGGAGAGGACGATTTTTCCTGGGGTCAAAATATTCTAGGAACCGTGTTTTCCAAGGCCTGAAATTTTCCAAGGGGTCAAGTTTTCGAGTTCTCGAGTGACTTGGAAGAAAGAAAGGTTGTGGTTGTAGTCTTATTCCCTCACCTTAAATGGGGAGTTAATTTTCTATCCTAGTCCAGTGGGACCGCCTCTAATGGCTCAAAGCTTTAGGAAGGGACACTGCTTAGAAATCCATCTTTGAGATAGTGTATTCCATCTATCCCATTTTCGTACTTATCACTTCCCTCCATACATTATGAGGCCTTATTTCACCTTCCTTCTGTGGGTCCACTTGTCCATCAGTTCATTGGGATCTAGCGCGCCACCTTTCCCTTTTCCACATATTTGGGTCAGGCCTAGAAATGATGCCCCAAGAGGTTGATGCAGCTAAAAGAAAAAGAAAAAACATATAATGGCCACAAGCAAGAAACAAAAGAAAAGAAAATTATTATAATGCAAAAGATGGTTGGAACATCAATACTAGCACGTGGGAAAATGTTAAGCATGAGCTCTACCCCTTATCATTATGCCCATCACCTAGTTCCTGAGGAAAATATTGTCTTATCACATCATAAAAAGGAACCCTTGCATGTCCAACCCCTAGAGGGCAATGAATTGCCACAACACTAAGGGGGATATCACTACTACACATCATTCAAAGCATGCTCTCATTTCCTAGAGCTTCGAGCAATGATATGAAGAAAAATCAATAAAAAGCAAAAGGCAATAAGAGGGGTGGAAAAACAAAGGTTGGGGTAACTGTTGATTTTGTGTAGCATCAGATGTGCTCTAGCTCCCAAATTTTGTGGAGGGGCTAGAACACATGAGATCTCCAGAACCCAGAATTCGTCTGGAGAAATTCCACCCGGATGAGAAGTTATTAAAATAATTAATATTTTTAATGAGTTCCTAAGTGTAAACTTAGGAAAATAAAAATATTAATGTGTATTAATAAAAATATGGGTGAGAAGGTTCTAAGTGACGAGGATCAACCCTGTTTTATTCTTAGTCATTGATTAGAGATTAGATCACAGTCGTTGATTCATCAACAGGAAAAGTATAAGAGGAGGCTTGAGGGTCAGTTGGAGATACACCAAGAGATCAAAGAGTTTGATTTTTCTAGGGTGTGGTTCGCTGAGAAAGTCAAGTTAAGTGATCTAAGTTGCAATGAGAGGGGCAGTTCAGCAAAGGGACTTCAGTCCAAGGCCGAGGATACATAGCAGAGAGGCAGAGCAGCAGCTGGAGAGACAGCGCAGCTCCAGAGAGGGTTACGCAAAAGCTAGAGGGGTTGATGCAGTTCCTTAAAGACAGCGTTGGGGTTTTATGTGGGGTAGAGAGAGCAGCAGTTCAGTGTATTGACTTCTGAGTAAGGGAGGCTCACTAGGAGGGTGACACAGCTCCTAGAGGAGGTGATGCAGTTCCAGCGCAGAGCTTGGAATAGCCATCATTGCCCAGCACTAGGAACAACAATTGTCATCTGTGGGGTTTGATCATCCAGTTGCTCGAATTGTCAAAATATCTGTCTCCGGATAGAGGTACTTCTGTTAGGTTTATTCTCCGTTGGGTGAGTCGGATTTGGCACCCTGGTTGTATTCAAAAATCTGCTTAATAATACCAACCCTCTATATGTTGCACCGGTTTTCCCGAATTGGGTTTTTGCGGGGACGATTGTCCAAAAATAAAGGTGTCCCTTGTGTGATTGTCTCAGTTTATTTTAGTTCATGATGTCTGTGTAGTCTGCAATAGTGTTTTCATCGATGTTTAAATAATTAAATAACTCGTTGAATGTAAAGAACAAGTAGGAGATGATAAACCAGTGATTGCAGTAGGATTTATGATCTGTAGATTTAGAAATTGTCACATGGTATCAAAGCATTGTAGATCATAGGAGACTGAAGATACTAACTGAGAGATCCAGAGAATTTGTTGCAGAGAAGCAACTATCCCGAGTGACGACGTTGTTTCAGAGGCAGAGGAGCAACTGCAGGAGTGACGCAGATCCAAAGGAGTGATGCAAAGGCTCACGTAGTGCCTGCTTCAATATTTCGAGCCTGCAGAGGGTGACGTAGAGCCAAAGAGGAGCCCACGCAGTGACTGCGTAAGCTCTTTGGGCCAGCACAGAGCCTGAAATGTTTGAATCAGCCAATTGTCGGGGTTGGAGGAGTAGAGCAAATTCAATTTGAGGAGCTGGAGGGACGTTGTTTTTGTTGGTGCAGAACAGTGTCTATGGAGACAGAGCCGAGGTAGAGGGAGTCACTGCCTTGACAGATTTCTAACCAAAGAAATCTAGATCGGGGTTGCAGTAATTGGTAGGAGGATTTTCGTGAAGGAAATCAGGACTCAGAGGGAGTCTGGAGGAGCTTGTTCCTTAGAGGTTTTCTAGCGCCAAAGAAATCCAAATCCAAGTCTTGCTAGATTGACAGCAGGAGAGGGAGAAGAGAGACAGTCCTATCTTTGAGCAGAGATGGCAATCAATGGGTTGAGGGATCACGACAGATTGGATGGAGCATCCAATTTTGTCATATAAAAGGCCAAGATCCTGGCAATCCTAGACAAACATCGCATCAAGAACTCTTCCTTGAAGGTAGTTGCTGAGTCGGTCGACGTTGATCCATTGAAGAAGTATGAGGAGGCCCAAGCTAAGGCTCAAAGATCATGTAGTACCACACATTGCTGAGAACAACACAGCAAGGGAGATGTGGGAGGCATTGACCACCTTGTATCAGGGATCTTCTGTCCAACGAAAGATGCTATTAGAAAATTAGATGAGACAGTACCAGATGCAGAAGGGAGAAGAGGGTTGAGGGATCAGGACAGATTGGATGGAGCATCCAATTTTGTCATATAGAAGGCCAAGATCCTGGCAATGCTAGACAAACATTGCATCAAGAACTATTCCTTGAAGGTAGTTGCTGAGTCGGTTGACGCTGATCCATTGAAGAAGTATGAGGAGGCCCAGGCTAAGGCTCAAAGATCATGTAGTACCACACACTGCTGAGAACAACACAGCAAGGGAGATGTGGGAGGCATTGACCACTTTGTATTAGGGATCTTCCGTCCAACGAAAGATGTTATTAGAAAATTAGATGAGACAGTACCAGATGCAGAAGGGAGAAGAGATTGCTCCCTTCCTTCTCAGCTTGCAAGGGATTTGCGACCAGTTCATTTTCGTGGGGCCTGCACCAGATCCTAAGTTCATGGTCAGGACTGCCCTAAATGCAGTCACCGAGGACTGGGAGACTTTTGTCCAAAGTATCTTGGGCAGAGCGACTCTCCCCAGTTGGGAGGAGATGTGGGCAGCCGCTTCGACAAGAAGAGCTCAGGAGGATGACAAAGGCAAGGTGTAGCGGCAAGGAGGTCAAGAAGGAGGAGGAGGAGGAGGATGTAGCTCTTGCATCGTCAGGACAGCAAGGGGAATAGAAAAGAAAGAAGGACATAACCAAGGTCAGATGCTTCAATTGTGGGGAACTGGGACATTATGCCACTCAATGCCCCCCGAAGAAGGGCAAGAGGGAGGCCTCTGACTCATAGGTTGCTCTAGCGAACGCTGACAAGGAAGGCGAGGATGACGATTGTGCCATGAGTGCTCATGCACCTTTGGAGAAGAGGTGGGGCGACATGGAGTTGTAGTCGAGAGGACTGCATGGAATCAGGCAGGATCCTTGAGGTGCCCAAACTCTTGGATCACATATGGCTACGGGAGCCAGTAGCAAAATGACGGGGGTCGATTGGAGCGAGGTGTGATGGAGAGGCAGTGGCATTGCTAGAGTGCCAAAGACTTAGGCAGCACAGTGGATGTTGTAGCAGTGCAAGAGGCACAGAGCAGTTTGTAGCAGCACAACAACAGCAGAGGGTCAACACAAATTAGCAGCAGAAGTAACTTCAACATCACAAAGCATCCATACTGACCAGCATGTCAGTGTTTGGGTGAGTTTTCAGTTGCTTACTTCTCAGCAACTGAGTTGTAGTGCAGCACCTAGCAGTGGCAGTGTTATGGGCAGCATGATACAGCATTTTGAGAGGGAGCTATAGTACAGATGTAGCAGTGGCAGTGGCAGAGTCACGGGCAGCAGTGCAAGAAGCAGCAGTGCAGTGGATGAAGGGCAGTAAGCCAAGCATCAGCAACACAGAGGACCGATGCAATGGATCAGTGTAGTACTTCTGTTGAGAAGTGTTACTAGAGCACATTCCTCACTAAGAGGAAGTGTTGATTTTGGGTAGCATCAGATGTGCTCTAGATCCGAAATTTTGTGGAAGGCTAGAACACATGAGATCTCCAGAACCCAAAAATCATTTGGAGAAATTCCACCCGAACGAGAAGTTATCAAAATAATTAATATTTTTAATGAGTCCCTAAGTCTAAACTTAGGAAAATAAGAATATTAATGTGTATTAATAAAAATATGGGAGAGAAGGTTCTAAGTGACGAGGATCAAACCTGTTTTATTCTTAGCCGTTGATTAGAGATTAGATCACGGTCGTTGATTCATCAACAGGAAAAGTATAAGAGGAGGCTTGAGAATCAGTTGGAGATACACCAAGAGATCAAAGAGTTCGATTTTTCTAGGGCGTGGTTTGCTGAGAAAGTCGAGCTAAGTGATCTGAGTCGCAGTGAAAGGGGCAGTTCGGCAGAGGGACTTCAGTCCAAAGCTGAGGATACATAGCAGAGGCAAAGCAGCAGCGAGAGAGACAGTGCATCTCCAGAGAGGGTGACGCAGAAGCTAGAGGGGTTGACATAGTTCCTTAGAGGCAGCGGTGGGGTTTTCTGTGGGGCAGAGAGAGCAGCAGTTCAGCATGTCGACTTTTGAGCAAGGGAAGCTCACTAGGAGGGTGACGCAGTTCCAACACAGAGCTTGGAGCAGCTACCGCTACCAAGCACTGGGAACAGCAATTGTCATCTGTGGGGTTTGATAATCCAGTTGCTGGAATTGTCAAAATATCTATCTCTGGATAGAGGTACTTCTGCCGAGTTTATTCTCTGTTGGGTGAGCCGGATTTGGCACCCTAGTTGTATTCAGAATTCTGCTTAACAATACAAACCCTCTATATGTTGCACCGGTTTTCCCAAATTGGGTCTCTGGGGACGATTTTCTAGAAATAACAGTGTCCCTTGTGTGATTGTCTCAGTTTATTTCAGTTCATGATCTGTATGTATGTGTAGTTTGTAATAATGTTTTCATCGATGTTCAAGTAATTAAATAACTTGTTGAATGTAAAGAACAAGTAGGAGATGATAAACCAGTAATTGTAGTAGGATTTCTAATGTGTAGATTCAAAAATTCTCACAGTAAATCATGCATCCACAATTGCTCCCTCCTCACATTTGTATACCCAATATGTGGAATTCCTCATTATTGCTACCCCTTAAACCATGCATTTGGCCTTGAAACCCCTACTTCCCTTCGTTTCCATCATTATTCACATGACACCTATTGATTTAAGGGAGGACAGAGGACCTATCACTTCCCTTTGGGGGTTGGAGAAGCCTAATACTGTCATCTATTAACCACTCCTACCTAGGGAGGTAACATTTTTACGTGACTAAGGCCCCAATTTTGGAAGAGAAACCTTGTATGAAGTGTCACATCGCCCATTACTTGCATGCTTGGTTCACTTAGATGCAAAAAAGATTAAATGTACCTGATGTCATAAGTTGCAGCATTGGATATTGTGTGTGATTCACAGGTGGTTTCATTATGGGCTGGGCAATTTCACTAGGGCCCAAGTCCACTAGAGGATCATATTGACACCCACAGGTGAGGCGTTGCGAGCCATGGGTCCCTAGACATGCATAGAGCATTAGTTGTATCCATGGAAACCTTCAATACCCATAAATCTTGCACTTTGCCCTACATTATCCATGGAATGATGCACTTGGACCAATTTGCCCCTAGCCGACTCAGCATATGTACATGGTGTGGCAGTTGATCTGAGACCTAGATGAGGTTTTTCTCGTTCATTGAGAGATGGGAGTGCTAGCACCATATTCAATGCCCTCAACGTTGGAGTAGGGACGGAGATTTAGCCACATGGAGACCCATGAGACCTAGTTTGTGCCCCAAAGCACATTTAGGGGACCACAGAATGATTTGCATCGAGATAGGGGGGCCAACCCCTCTACATCACTCACGACACCATTTGGCAAACACTTTCCCTTCAGAGTCCTACGCATGCATGGCATCGGCATTTAATCCCTCCTTTAGGAGATTTATCATTTGATTACATTGGTTACTAAGTTGGCATGTGACCTAGAGGTGTGTTTAGCCCATCACTTTTAGGGGCTTTTAGGCATAATTCCATTTAGTACCTCATGTATATATTTGTGATCAAACCATTATCAAACTTGTGAATTTCGGGCCTCTTAGAGAATTCACACTTGATTCTTATGGGTGATTTTGGAGATACTTGGATGCATTTTGATATATGGAAGTTGATTTTGACATTCTTTGGAGCTATTTCTTGGTCTAATGGAAGGATATATTGCATGTTATCTTGTAAGTAGAATCTTGTCTTGAATATCTTTTTCTTGAATGTCTAGTGCATGGAACTATTCATTCTAGGTTGAAATTATGTGCCCTAATTTGTTGAAGATCAATTTATTGAAGAATATTTAGATGAATGTTGTATGCATTACTGATTGTAACATGTAATGAATGTTCCTAGTGGAGTACTTGTTATTCTCCATCAAAATCCATTATTCCATTAAGTGGGTAATTGTTGAAATTTTGATAGCTATGGCATCAAATTTCAACCTCAGAAGGAAATTGGCTTAATCTTAAACATCTTAGACTCCATATCCCCATAGGACAAGGCAATGGTCCTATCACTTGGTGATCACCTTGAAATTTCCTCCATAAATTTATCTCCTTAAATTTGGTCCTTTTAAGGCTAGGAAGAAAAATTAGGACTTAGAGCAAAATTTTATGGAGCCTTTTTGGTGATTTGAAAGCCTAAATATCAAGAGGCAGGTCTTGACTACATGACCTATCATTTTGGTCATCATCCACTCAAATTTCATCCATAAAATCTCTTAATCTAGGTTGTTGCCCTAAGAGGGAAACCCTAGTTTCTTCTCCCTTAACTTGAGGACTTTCTTGAGGGTTTCATGACCCTTGGAATAGTTGATTATCATTGCAAGAAAACCTTTCTTTCTAGTCTTGACCTTGTGAACACCTATTATCATCGAAACTTCAAAACCCTAGGCCTTGAACCTTGTTTTATTGGGCTTTTCTCGGAGATTTTTTTACTTCTTTGAAGCCTTGTACCATTGTTGTGCCTCTCTTTGAATGAGTTTTAGTAGGATCATTTTGTACCTCACCATTAGCATACCAATTTTAAGTGATTCCTCCTTTACCGAGGTCCGAGACTCCTCCCATCAGCGAAAATCCATAAAGAGTAGGGGGTTTTGGCTGAGGTGACATTGGGCCTCTACCCCATTGTTGTCCCAATATCTATTTTATGCCTTGTGGAGTTTCTCTC
Organism: Pinus taeda; assembly: GCA_000404065.3. Taxonomy (NCBI): domain Eukaryota; kingdom Viridiplantae; phylum Streptophyta; class Pinopsida; order Pinales; family Pinaceae; genus Pinus; species Pinus taeda. The sequence continues at coordinate 126,334 of APFE030230443.1, forward strand.
TCCAAGGCCTACTAGATTTTGCGACAACAATAAGTTTGGCCATTATGCAGGTCAATGTTTGAACAAGAAGGGCAAGAAAAAGTCAAATTGTAGCATCAGCAGACACATAAGAGAGTGAGTTTGACACTATGTTTGAGGAGTTCTGACTGGTGTCTTCTCTTATGACACCATAGCCAAGGGTGCATGGTTCGTGGATAGTCGTCCTTCTCGTCATATGACAGGATCACAAGAGTTGTTTACCAATATTTCAAAGGGTGACTCAAAGCTAAATGTGGAGCTTTGGAACAACGCCATGTGTGTTATAGAGGGGGTTGGGACTACTTCAATTTCAACTAGAGTCAAGAGATCCCTTGGAGGTGATAGACGTATTATGTTCTTGGGTTAACCAAGAACCTACTTGCAGTCTCAACCATGGAGGATAAGGGGTATGAGGTTTATTTTCAAGATGGACAGGTACTTAACTAGAACCAATTTCTCCATAACTAAAACCAAAAATACTTCAACATTATGTCCAAATCATTTGTATTGAACTTTGATAAGGCCTTCTTGGTTTACTGAGGTAATGATATGTAAAACCTCTTCCCCCCACTGGAGCCATAAGGGGTTGTATAAGTCAATTCATTTTTGTTGGTAAGCTCTGAGCACGTCATCATAATTATAAAGGAAGGATTCTTACAAGAAAAGCTTTTCTTTTCCGAGTGATACGGATGGTACTATTCCCATAATACCCTGACTACTTTCGACCGTTGATATATAAAGTCAAGAAGCATATCCTGAGTTGATATTTAGATTCCTGTTTTCTCCAAACTCATTGGCATCCTTACTATCCCTTTTGACCGAATTTTTTTGAAATCCGGTTATTTTAGGCTTGTCCAATGTTTTAAAACTCCGACTCAACCGAGGGTCGACTCCGACTCCAACTCAACCGAGGGTCGACTCCGACTCCGACTCCAACTCGGCCGAGGGTCGTCTCCGACTCGGTATCGACTCGGCTGGCTCAATTTCAATGACTCTGTCGTTGTAAAAAATACATTAAATATTTATTTTTTATAAAAACACATAATTTTAAAGATTTTCATTCATGTTTCCAAACACATAGCATTAGAATATAGATAGAAGACAACATATATGATCAAGTAGGCTCATGAATATATCCATTATATCAAAATGGCACCCAGTGCACTATCCAATACATACATGATGATGATATAGAGATCAAAACAAAAGCACATAACCAAGGAGGCTAGAAATGGCCTCTACAACAAAATTCTGTGACCAGTACTACTGGCTACTGCTAAAGTTGCCAACATCATCTGGCTCAGTGTTACTTGGGAGCGGGAGCGAAAGCAGGGAGCGGCAACGAAAATGGGAGTGGGAGCGACATTTTCAGAAGCTCCCGGTTTGGGAGCGAATCCCGGAGGAGTTCGACAACCAATGTCACTAACATGTAACATCAAGGTACATAGAGGGATTGGTGCTCTTGATTAAATATGAGTTCCATACCCTAATACATGACAAAATTCAATGGGAAACATTGCAATCCCCCAATCCTGAAATCCTGAAAAACTGATAAGTCTGCTGGATTTTGAATGAAATCTAAAATTCTACGTTCTCCATATGAAATCCAATGAGGCCAGAACCACTCCCAAACATCCTGAGTCATTTCATGGTAATGTTAAAAATTCAAGTAAAAGGAGTCCTTTTGTTAGATTTTAGGCTTCTGTGGAAGTTTTTTGAAGTGGTATGATCCGGATTGTCCACAGTCTTTTGTTCATTGAGTCAACGTTTCAAACCCCAAAGGGGGTCCATCATCAGGACAAATTTTGAAAGATAGAAAATGAATGAGCGATTGTGAATACTAGGGATCAGAGTCAGACAGGGAAACCCATGAGTCAGACAGGGAAGCCCAAGGAGTCCCCAAAAATAAAAATAAAATTTTAAAAAAACCCTTTTTTTGGGTTCACTGGCCGCTATACGTAACCCGGCCGGGTTGATATGGACTCAGTCGAGCTGGCCAAGTTGTGTAACAACTCGACCGGCTCGGTATTAACCTGGTCGGCCGAACCGATTCAATGGACGGGTCAAATTTTTTTTGACCGACTCGGACGAACTTGGCAGAGTCGGTTCGGAGCCAGCTGGGTTTAAAAACACTGCGCCTGTCTTTGATCCACTCCCTTATAGACATAGAGTTTTCCTTCCATATAAAGGTGAAAATTGTTACTTTCCTATCTTGTTTTGTTTGAAGAGAAGTCGTATAAGTATAAATACAATGATGAAAATTATTAATCAATAGTGGAATGAATCATTGAAAAATCATCTCCATTCATTTATTGATTAGGAATCTGAAGTGAGCTTATAATCCAAGATCAAGATGAGTGATTAAGAGCAAAGAGGGGAACTTGTACATGTTGAAGGCTCAACCTATACGTGCCTTGGTTCATGTGAAATATCCCGTTTCAGAGATATTCTCCAAAACCCCAGTAACTCCAACCAAATACGTACAAATGATATAATAACCAAGAAGCTCAAAATGATAAAAATGACAGTGTTGCAATATATAATAATATAAACGTGAAATATAAGCAGATACTCAAGAAATGCAGAGAGAAATGCTAAGCCATTTTATTATACTGAGCAATAGAATGAGTATAGGAGGTGATCAGAAAGATGGCACCTCGACTTGCACAAGGCAAGTGAAGAAATACATTCAGAATAGCAAAGGAATGGCCTCTCTCTGATCTGCATCCCAACTGCTGGAGAACTGTCATGCTACTGCTGCTGCTGGAAATCAAATGAGGGTTTGGGGTTGTTCCCCTCCTCAAAAAAGGTTGAAACTCTGGAATCGAACTCTACTCAAGAAACCCAAGAAAACCCAGAAAGCTTTTCTGAAATGGCCGACCCCTGAAAATCACCCCCTTGGGGTTCTGCGTAGTCCCTCAATGCTCTGCGCTGCCACTGAATGAAACTCTCTAGTAATCTACCTGAAACCTCTACCAAAACCCTCCAATATGCAAGGGTTGATCCCCTGCTCAATCTCCTAGCACAAATCCTACTGCAACCCTCAATCCAGAACTCCTGCCAGAAAGAACTGCATCATCCCTCTCAGTGCTGCGCAGTCCTCCAAGATGCTCAATCCTCCTGCCAAAAATGCTGATGGAACTACTGCAAAATGCTGATGGAAATACCTTGCCCGAGCAGGCACTCGAAGTCCCCCGGGGCTAAGGGTGAGATCTCCGAACGGAGACACTCAATGCCAGTGTTGATAATATCGTCGAAATATTCGTAAATATCGCGATATTTTCAACGAGCTGAAATATCGCCGAGAAAATATTGCCGATATTTCGGCAAAATATCGCACAACGACCTAATTTATCACCGAGAGACAGTAGAAAATCGCCGCGCAGGTTATAAAATTCAAATTTTGGTTTTTTATGAATCATTTTCATTTCTGATTGCTGGAGAAGGAAGGAGAGAGCTATGTGTTTGCTGCCAAGGAGGGTTTGAGCGTTCCATAGCTATTATAGCCACCAACAACGAAGATTTCATTGATCTAAGCTTCAAGAACAGTGAGACAATTTCATTTCTTCCATTAACATGTATGTTCAAATAAACCCCTATTTTAATGAATTTTTTGTTAGTTTTAGGATTGTTCTTGCTTGCCTATTTGCCTACAATCATTTTGCTTGATTTTTTTTCCATTTGAAAAGATTTTCATGCCCATGAGCAAATGCAAGGGTTTTAAGTTTTTAAGTTTTCAAGTTTTGTCCATATTTGGAGAGAAAACTTCATTTTTTTTGAGTTCATCGCTGCAGAGGCTATTTATTGAATTTATTATATATTAGGGGTTCATCTCTATAAAATTTCTTCACCTTAGAAATTAGTTTCTTATTGTGCAATGTGAAGTTGTGAACAGTGAGGTAGGTTTACCGTTTGCCTATTTTTAAAAGTAAATTCTATGTATGAATTTATGAAATTTCAAATGAATTTATGAATTTTCAATTTTCAATTCACATTGCAAAATTGCAAATAATGTAGCAAAAAAATTGTTTTGTAAAATGATGTGGTTATTAATATTACTTATTAAGTTACTAATTCCAATTTTTTTTTTGTGCCCTAGGTTTGATTTAGCCCACTACAAAATACAAATATGCCAAAAGCCTTGGACCCATTTTGGGAGTATGGGAACCCTGATGGTGGGACAAATCGTGCATATCTTAAATGCAAATTGTGTGGGACCAGGATGACAAGTGGGGTTACACGACTGAAATACCATCTTGCTAGACTCAGTGGACATGATGTTGGGACTTGTACAGTTTCTAGTCTGGAGCTTATACAAAAAGCTCTTGAGGCAATTGATGAAAAAGACAGAAAGAAGGAAGAGGCAAAAAGAAACAAAGTTGAACGTGCAGGTAGATCTTTCGGGATATCTTCTCCTGATTTTGATGTTGAGGGTAGTGGGAGGGGCTCCACAGCTGGCACATCATCACCTGCTACTGCTAGTGCGACTGCGAGGTCATCATTTTTTGTTCCACGAACAGGACCTGGAGCACAACCTGGCATAAAATCGCTTGTTAAAAAAAAAGAAGCAAGAAGCAGATAGAGTCATGGGGAGGTGTATTTTCTGGAGCAACTTACCTCTCAGCATCACCAAAACCAATCCAGTTTGGCAGCCAATGTGTGATGTTATTGTTGTTGTGGGCCCAGGGTACAAAAGTGCCACATATGAGGAGTTGTGGGGGCCAATTCTTCAAGCAGAAAAGCAGGACATCAACTCTAGATTGGCGGAGTTGAAAAAGACATGGGAAGTTACTAGATGCACTGTGATGTCTGATGATTGGACAGATAGGAAGGGTAGGACCCTTCTAAATTTCTTGGTACACTGTCCTAAAGGTACCATGTTTATTAAATTATTGAATGCATCAGAACATATCAAAGATGCAGCAACGATATGTGAGTTGTTAGATGGGTTCATTCGGGAGATTGGTGTGCAGAATGTGGTGCAAGTCATAACAGACAATGCAACTAATTATGTGTCTGCCGGCAAGATGCTTATGGAGAGGCATCCCACATTGTTCTGGACTCCGTGTGCAGCACATTGTCTTGATTTGTTGCTTGAGGGTATGGGGAAACTCTCCTTCATCAAGGAGGCGGTTGATATGGCTAGGAGCATCCCCAAGTTTATTTATAACCATGCTTCTGTTCTTAGCCTCATGAGGAGGTTCACTAGAAACAAGGAGTTGCGGCGTCCTGCCATCACACGTTTTGCCACAAACTTTATTACTCTTCAGTCTTTGCTTCGATGTCAATTCGAGTTGAAGCAAATGTTTGTGTCTGATGATTGGCGTAATTGTAGATACAACAGGAGACAGGACAGGAAAGCCATTGCAAAAATGGTGTACTCTGAGACATTTTGGCGTGGAGTAGAAGAAGCATGCGCAATTAGTGAACCTATAGTAAAGGTTCTCAGATTGGTGGATGGTGAGAAGCCTGCAATGGCTTATTTGTATGAGGGCATGGATAGGGCCAAGGAGGCCATTCGTTCTTATTATGCAGACAAGGGTTCTGTTGGCCTTGATAGGCAGATGATGTTATGGGATGTGATTGATAGTCGATGGACAGGGATGCTTCATCGACCCATTCATGCAGCAGCACTCTTCCTCAACCCCGCATTTTCATACAAATGCGGCTTTGATTTTGATGGCGAGGTGATGGAAGGGCTCCATTCCTGTATTCAGAGGATGGTACCTGATCCTGAGCTTCGTAGCAAAATCAATCACGAGATACAGTTTTATCGAGATTGTGTTGGCCTATTTGGCTTTGATGATGCTATTAGGGAAAGGACCCTTTTCATGCCACATAAATGACAAGGCATCACTCATTAGAAATTAGAATTTTCAATTTAGAATTTCCTTACTTATAATTCTATTTTTTTTAAGTTCAATTATGTAACTTTTATTTGAAAGTTTAATTATGTTTTAAGTTTTTGAACTTTTTATTTCATTATTTTGTTGTAGATATTTGGTGGCAAAGCTATGGTGCAAGGGCACCAAATTTGCAGAATTTGGCCATACGAATCTTGAGTCAAACATGTAGCTCTTCAGGGTGTGAGCGCAATTGGAGTGTATTTGAGAAAATACACGCAAAAAAGCGCAATAGGTATAACTTTGAGCTCCAGCCTTCAGTTGAGCAATTACACTTATTGTAATTTTTAATTTTTAATTTATAACCTTCAAATGTCAAGAGTCAAGACTCATTACTTTTTTTGACACTCTTACAGGTTGGAGTTCGCACACCTCAACGATTTGGTGTATGTGCATTACAACATCCGACTTCAAGTGAGGCAAATAGAATCACCAATGGATCCAGATGCCATTTCCTTAGACAATATTGATGTATTGTCTCCGTGGAGGGTGGAGTCTGAGGAGCCCATCTTGGAGGAGTCACCTTCATGGTTAGAGCTAGTGGCAGATGATCCATTAGAACAGGGGCAGCAAGAGGAGGACTCGGAGTCGGAGGAGCAACAGCACTCAGAGGAGCAGGAGGAGGAGGAGGAGGACACTGTGGGAGCATCAGCATCAACACCATCTGCTACAGATATAGGAGAGCATAGCCCCATACCTAGCACTCATTTTTTGACATTAGGTGCAGAGGCAGGGTCAGGGCCTTCTACTACTAGGGGCAGGCTTGGCAAACAGCCCATCATGTTTTCCCGTAAAAGGGGGAGAGGACAGTGATTTCAGATAGATAGCTGCTAGTTTTATTTGTTATGCTACATATAACTCATGATGATGAGATACTTTTATATATGTGATGTTATTTTGTATTGGTTCTCCACATTTGAGTCTTTGAATGGACAATAATCAGGGATCTGCAGGATTTGGTATCGCCTTTGATGTATCATTTCTATTTGACATCATATGTATCAGTGTTTTCTTCATATTTATGTGCCAATGTGTTTATTTCATGTTGTTAATGCTTTATATGTTTAAAAATCTAAAAAAATGAATATATTATGCATTTTTTATGCTTGCCGATATTTTCGCCGATATTGCCGATAAGATATTTTCTGGACCCTCGCCGATATTTTCCCGATACCGATATTATCAACACTGCTCAATGCACTAAACAGTGTTGTAGACTAGCTAAACAGCCAGCGTGCTCTAAGTCAAAATGACTAACTCAAATGCACATAATCGAATGATCAAAATGAGGGGGCTTCTCTCTCCTTTATAGCCTTTACCTCTCTCAATCCCAAGGCTCACCTCCTCCAACGTAATTCCTCTCTTGCCACGTGTTTCTTCTCTTCTGCGCAGTCCCTCCAAGTGTCTGTGTGGGCTCCATCTCTGCGTCCCCCTTTGGCCCCCTTAGCTCCCCTTTAAGTCACAACGTTGTGCTACTAGGAAGTGACTTATTCTAAAAGTGAGTTATGTCCCCTTTTCTCACCTTTCTATTTATAAATAACTATAGAAGGCAAAAATTGAGCAAAATCGAATATTCCAATTAGCCATGGCTAATTAGAAATATTACAGTCTCCCCCGGCAAAATGTTGCTTGTCCTCGAGCAACTGAAGTGATGGATGCTGCAAGATTTTCTCACTCTCCCAAGTGGCATCCTCATCCGACAAATTCTTCCACCTCACCAAGAATTCCCGGACCGTCCTGCTCCGCAGCTGCCTCTCCCTAGTATCAATAATAGCCTCTGGCTGCAACACCAAATGCCCCTCATCATCCATGGGTGGTAGCTCATATGTCATTGTCACATGCTGCCCCAATGCCTTCTTCAAGCATGATACATGGAAGACGTTATGAATCTTGCTGCCTTGGGGCAGCTCCAACTCATATGCAACTTGTCCAATCCTGCGTATCACCCTGTATGGCCCATAAAAGCGAGGCTTGAGCTTCTCAGCCCCCTTCTGGTTCAGTGACGATTGTCGATATCGCTTTAATCGTAGGTAGACCATGTCCCCTATCTCAAACTGTCTCTCCACCCGACCCTTGTCGACATACAGCTTCTGCTGGTTCCGCGTTGTAGCCATGTTATCCTTGAGAGCTAGGAGGATATCCTGACTTTCTTGGATCCAAATCTTGGCTCTAGGAGCCTTGCTATCACCAAACATCACGTCAGCAAAAGATAAAGGATGATACCCATATAAGGCATAGAATGGTGACATAGCAATGGACATGTGATGTGTAGTGTTGTAGCAGTACTCCCCCAAATGCAGCCACTTCAGCCATGCTCGCTGCTACCCACTGACATAGTTACGCAAGTAGCCCTCCAGCCACTTGTTAACTATCTCTGTCTGCCCGTCCGTCTGTGGGTGATAACTGGTACTCGGTGTAAACTCCGTCCCCACCAACCGGAAAACCTCCTGCCAAAACCCGCCCATGAAACGGTTGTCCCTGTCACTGATGATGGTCTTAGGAAGACCATGTAGCTTAAAGATCTCTCTGAAGAACAGCTCGACCACCTGTGCTGCTGTATAGTGTGCGGATATGGCAAAAAAATGTGCGTACTTTGTTAGTCGATCAACAATGACAAAGATACAATCCTTGCCCTGTACCATGGGCAACCCTATGATGAAGTCCATCGAAATACTCTCCCATTTCCCCTCCGGAATGGGAAGAGGCTGCAATAATCCCGAGAGATGGCTCATCTCTCCCTTGTTCCTCTGGCAAACATCGCACTCCCGAATATGCTGGAGTACGTCCTCCTTGAGGCCCTTCCATGAGAACCCCTTTCTAATGGCCCTGTAGGTTTTGGTAAACCCCTGATGGCTTGCCAATGGTGAATCATGTAATGCCTGTAGTATCTTCTTCTTGAGCTGAGACCCCTCAGTCAAGAAGATCCGGTCCCTGTAATAGATAATCTCATCGACCACCCTGTACTTGTCATCTACCACCTGCCCATCCAGAACCTCACATGCAAACCTTTCCTTGGAGTACTCTACTAAGAGTCAAGCCCTCCAGTCTATATCCAAGCTCATAAGAGACAACGTGGCTGGTCTACGTGAAAGGGCATCTGCTACCACATTGTTCTTACCCTTGACATACTCAATGTCAAAGTCATATGCTTGGATCTTACTTATCCACTTCTACTGCCTTTCCTGTAGCTGCTTTTGCTCCAAAAAGAACCTGAGGCTGTTGTGATCAGTCCTCACCCTGAACCTGTTACCTACCAAATACTGTCGGAACTTGGCCAATGCATGCATGATGGCCAGCATCTCCTTGTCATATATAGAATACAACCTCTCATGCGAAAGGAGCTTCTGGCTCTCAAAGGCTATAGGGTGTCCTCCCTGCATCAATACTACACCGATCCCCTCTCCCGACACATCACACTCCAAAACAAATGGCTGCGTAAAATCTGGCAGTGCAAGCACTAGGCAGCTGCTTGTAACCTCCTTGAGCCTATCAAAGGCTCGCTGCGCTATATCTATCCAACTGAATGCCCCCTTCCTCGTCAAATTTGTCAGGGGTGCAGCAAGCCGTGAGAAACTCTTGACGAACTTTCAATAGTAGGTGCAAATGCCAATGAATCCTCGAAGTTTTGTCATGTTCCTCGGCTCTGGCCATTCTCTGATGGCCCTGATCTTCTCCTCGTGGACTCTCACTCCATCCATTCCTATGATGTGTCCCAAGTACAACATCTCCATCAACCCAAACTCACACTTGGAGAGCTTGGCATAGAACTGTTGCTCCTGCAAGATATGCAACACTGTCTCTATATGCTGGAAATGCTCCTCCCAAGTCCTGCTGTAAATGAGGATATCATCAAAGAATACCAACACAAACTTCCTCAAGTGACTACGGAAGATGTGATTCATACAAGATTGAAATGTAGCAGGGGCGTTGGTTAGCCCAAAGGGCATCACCAAGAACTCAAAGTGCCCATAGTGACACCTGAATGCGGTCTTGGGAATGTCCTGCTCCCTCACGCGAATCTGATGGTACCCAGATCTCAAATCAATCTTTGAGAAGAACCATGCTCCTCTCAACTCATCCATCAACTCGTCGATCCTGGGTATGGGGTACCTGTTCTTCAAGGTCTTTTTGTTTAGGGCCCTGTAGTCAATGCACATCCTCAATGTGCCGTCCTTCTTCTTCACCAACACGACGGAAGAAGCAAAAGGACTCATGCTCGGCCGAATGTGCCCAAGATCCAGCAACTCCTGAATGGCCTGCTCAATCTCATCCCGATAGGCCTTGGGATGCCTATAGGGGGTAGTAATCACTACCTGAATACCCTGCTCAAGCTCAATGGTGTGCTCAAACCCCCGGTCTGATGGTTGTCCTGGCGGAATCTCCCTAAACACTATGGCATACCGGTCGAGGATGGACTATATCTCTGGATGTACCGTCTATCCTATAGTCCCTGCCTCTGATGCATGTAGCTCCACTGCCCACTCTATGTCTCCCTTCCGGAAGACTGCCTCTATCCGATGAGCCGAAACAGTCTGAGGTGGATATGTGTGTTGTCCCCGTATCTTCTCAAGCCTCCCTGTCTTCTCATCATCCCACTCCATCTCTAGGGTCTTCTAATCTGTCGTGACCTTCCCTAGAGTGATAAGCCACTGAACACCCAGTATCACATTGATGTCCAGAATATCGACCACGAAAAAGTGGTCAGTCAGTGTTTAAGTGCCCATCGTCACTCATAGCTATGGAACATAACGAGCATACATCATGGTCTAATCTCCTGGGACCAAGACTGAAAACCCATCGAAGCTCTCGGTCTATATACCTCTTCGCTCAACCATCTGTGCATCGATGAAGTTGTGGGTTGCCCCACTGTCAACCAAAACTGATACTCGCTGGCAACGTATTGTCCCCCGTACGTGTAGCGTCAGATACTTGGGAACTCCTCGCAATGCTGCAAGGGCCCCTCCGGTAGGTGCAAAAGATGTACCACCTGCTGCTGGCGGTGGAGGTGGCAAGGGTCCCTGCACGGCATGACTATCTCCTACCTCCACATCATCCTCATCATCCTCTTCCCCACTGCTTTCGAAGAAGACCTCAATAAAATGTGCTTTTCCTGCAGCACATCTATGTCCTGGTGCCCACGGCTCCTGACAGGTGAAGCACAACCGCTTCTTCTTCAGCTCCCTCCTGGCATCATCGTCAATCTGTGCTCGTCCTGGATTCCCCTTTGGAGGTGGAATCCTCACATCCTTCCCCTTAGACTGGAAAGTATGTCTCTGGGGGTAAGGTGTCCAGGTCTTGGGTAAGACATCCTGTAAGTCCCGGGTCGTGCTAATGGCATCCTGGAGTGTGGCTGGTCTAGTGGATCGGACTAAACCCCGGAGTGGCTCTGCTAACCCCTCAACATACATATAGATCCTCCGTGTCGTGGATATATCTGGCACCATCACTGAGACCCTCAAGAAATCTGCAATGTAGGTCTCTAGGTTCCCTGTCTGTTTGAGCCTCGTCAGCGCAACAAAATGTTGCTCTGGATCCCTCCGATCAAATCGCTCCAACAATCTCCTGGTGAACTCGGCATATGTTGTCACTGTGGAGTGTCCGAGTGTAACCATCCCATGAAACCACCAATCCTGAGCCTCACCATCCAAATGCAATGTTGCCACCTTGATGGCCTCTGTCTCCGACATCTGGTTAAGCTAGAAATAAATGTCCAGCTTCTCCACCCAAGACTTTGCCGAACTGTTTGATGAACCATCAAACGTAGGCAAGTGGAATCTACTTGTTGCACGGTGGGTGTCACCATCATGGTAATGCCGGTACCCTCTGTGATGGTCACGGGGTCTACTATCCCGCTAGAGCTGAACAAAGTCTCTGAATGAAAGAGCATCCCTGAACTCCTGCCCATAGGCCTGGTACTCTGCAAAATAATTGCCCATATGGTCAGGCTCTGCCTCCTACTGGGCTCCGACCCCCGTGTCTACTCCTAGGAACGTGGGCATGGTAGAGCGTGTAGGGGCATGCGAGGCCACCTGCTGCGCAGTATCACGCTGCTCTGGCAAATGATGGGATGCACCCGATCCCTCACCAATCTAAAAAACCTATGGGCTCTCACGCTATCTGGCCTCTACTGCCGTGAACCTCTACCCCAACACCTCAATCTGCCTCGACAGATCCTGCACTGATTTGAGGAGCATATCCGCAAATCTCTTCCCGTCCTCGTCTGCCATCGGCTCCTCCTATTCTGCGTCCACCACAAGCTCCTCCTATTCTGTGTCCACCACAGGCTCCTCCTGTTCTGCATCCACCACCGGAACACAGTCTCCCTCTCTGTAGGTATTCTCCAACCTACGCCCAGTGTCTCTGTATCTCCTACCTCTGTAACAGATGTAGGGTTTTTCCACCGGTGTCATGGATTACTAGCTCCACAGGCTGAGCAGATCTATGCTCTGATACCACTGTAATATCCCGTTTCAGAGATATTCTCCAAAACCCCAATAACTCCAACCAAATACGTACAAATGATATAATAACCAAGAAGCTCAAAATGATAAAAATGACAGTGGTGCAATATATAATAATATAAACGTGAAATATAAGCAAATACTCAAGAAATGCAGAGAGAAATGCTAAGCCATTTTATTATACTGAGCAATGGAATGAGTACAGGAGGTGATCAGAAAGATGGCAACTCGACTTGCACAAGGCAAGTGAAGAAATACACTCAAAATAGCAAATGAATGGCCTCTCTCTGATCTGCGTCCCAACTACTGGAGAATTGTCGTGTTGTTGCTGCCGCTGGAAATCAAATGAGGATTTGGGGCTGTTCCCGTCCTCAGAAAAGGCTGAAACTCTGGAATCGAACTCTACTCAAGAAACCCAGAAAGCTTTTCTGAAATGGTCGACCCCCGAAAATCACCCCCTTGGGGCTCTGCACAGTCCCTCAATGCTCTGCGCTGCCACTGAATGAAACTCTCTAGTAATCTACCTGAAACCTCTGCCAAAACCCTCCAATATGCAAGGGCTGATCCCCTGCTCAATCTCCTAGCACAAATCTTGCTGCAACCCTCAATCCAGAACTCCTACCAAAAAGCACTGCGTCATCCCTCTCAATGTTGTGCAGTCCTCCAAGATGATCAATCCTCCTACCAAAAATGTTAATGGAACTACTGCAAAATGCTGACGGAAATACCTTGCTCGAGCAGGCACTCGAAGTCCCCCAGGGCTAAGGGTGAGATCTCCGAACGGAGACACTCAATGCATTAAACAGTGTTGCAGACTAGCTAAACAGCCAGCGTGCTCTAAGTCAAAATGACTAGCTCAAATGCACATAATCGAATGATCATAATGAGGGGCTTCTCTCTCCTTTATAGCCTTTGCCTCTCTCAATCCCAAGGCTCACCTCCTCCAACGTAATTCCTCTCTTGCCACGTGTTTCTTCCCTTCTGCGCAATCCCTCCAAGTGTCTGTGTGGGCTCCATCTCTGTGTCCCCCTTTGGCCCCCTTGGCTCCCCTTTAAGTCACAACGTTGTGCTACTAGGAAGTGACTTTTATTCTAAAAGTGAGTTATGTCCCATTTTCTCACCTTTTTATTTATAAATAACTATAGAAGGCAAAAATTGAGCAAAATCGAATATTCCAATTAGCCATGGCTAATTAGGAATATTACATCATGATAGTGACAGTTTATTCTAGTTATGGCATAGGACAATGAGTCACTTGCACCAAAAATATTTACCAACATTGAGGGAGATTATCAATGGTCTTCCAAAGTTGAATGTAGAGCAGCAAGGTGTGTGCAAGGGATGTGCACTTAGCGAGTATGCCAAGACTACCTTTCCTAGCAGTGATAGAAAGGCCAAGGGGATATTATATCTGGTGCATTCAGATGTGTGTGGCCCTACATTAGTGGCATCTTTGAGTGGTTATGGTTAAAACGTGACATTTATTGATGATTTCTCGAGGAGGACGTGGATCTACTTCATGAAGCCCAAGAATGAGGTCTTCAATCGATTTTGGCAGTTTAAGGCTCTCGTGGAGAACCAAACATGGAGGAAGGTCAAAGTTTTGAGGTCAAACAATGGGGATGAGTATACCTCCAACAACTTCAAGAATTTCTACAAGTAGGAATCAAGACGGAGCTAATAGTATTGTTACCGCTCAAACTAGCAATGGTCCTAGGATGGGATCCTAAAGGGGAGTTGCTAGGTCAAGGGCAACAATGGAGTGATAGCCCATTGTCACCTCAACCAAGGCTCCCTGCTCTTTACAAACTTTCACTGATGGGAGGAGACCCGGTATAAAGGGAACCACTAGATGAATGAGTCAATGAAAGGATGAGGAGTGATTCCTAAGGCCAATTCACAAAAGAGACTCAACTGTATGATTTGCTTGCTTGAAAAGCAAGGTATAAGGCTCCCTAGGAAGGGCCAAAGGGGATTTCAAGGGCTAGGGTTTGAGGATAAGACTTGCAAGGAAGATACCTAGTCCTAGAAATCTTTGTGAAAACTTGGTTTCCAAGTGGTCTTTATGAAATTAACTTCAATAGGCTGTGGGACCACACGGGACCAAGTTGACCCAAAATTAGGTCAAGTGGAATTGGTCACTCAAAGAGGAGCTTGACCTAATTGTGGAAGAGAAGTGGATCAATGGGCAAATCTTCTTGGAATAGAATGTAATGATCCAAATGAGGTCACTAGCCAAGGGAAACCTAGGGCAAGAAACAGTCCTTAAGCTAGGGCTTGCTATATCTCGAGATCCCACCATTGGATTTTCTTCAAATTTGGAGGGCCTCTAGAGCAAACTTCAGCATAGTTGTATACCAAAAATCGAAGTGTTTGGATGGCTAGATTGTGATATAATTGATGCCCTAGGTGACCTATGTAGGCTAGGCCTAGAAAGAGGGAGGTGAGAAGAATAAGCGTTGAAAATGATCACCAATGGAGGATTAGTGCCTTGTCCTTTGGGAGAGATGGAGTCAAGGAGAATTTGTAGTTTGGAATGGATTCACTTGGTCAAGGAGGCCTTCAAAACAACTTCGCATGGCATTAGGGAATGAAAGAAGTAGCTTCAAGGTCTTTACATTTCGATTTGCAATATTTGATGACTTATCAAGATAAATTTTGACACAAATAATCTCTAGGAACATTCACTCATTCATACATAGCCCATGGCATGATGCAACGCTATAAAAGATCAAATTCCCACAATTTCGCATAAGAAAAGCAGTTAATTTCAGCCCATTATAGTGAAAATCACAGCAACATGCATGTGACAAAACTAGATTACAAGAATAGCACTAAAAGAGCACTTACATGTAAGAAAGAGTATATCCAACCATCAAGATACGCCAATAGAGAAGCTCCAAGACAAAATGAAAGATATCAAAACATCAAAATTCATCCATTCATCCCAACTCATCCTCCAAGAAGAATAGCGTAATTTTCACAAGAGGAGATAATCCAATCCAAGTGATGATCATCAAAATGAATCATCTCACTTCTATTTATATACTCTAATGAATTCGATTTAGCTAAATTGGCGTAATTGAGCCCCATAACATAAAATAATGTGCATAATAACAATATTTTGTTGACAAGCCTACCAAATAGCTCAATAACACATGAATAAGCCTCTCAAGACGGACAAATGACCAATAAAGTGAGTTGTTGGGCCTTTGAGGAGGCCTATTGAAGTCCAAGGGGTGCCATGATATAGAAATGGACTCCCAACATAGTGGACAAGGGGTTGGCCCCTTGTTTTCCGAGCAAGACCTCGGGGTGCTCCCAAGTGGGTGTGCAGGCACAAGGACATCCTCATGGGTCTCCAAGTGGATCGAAAATGCCTGTAAACCATCTGTAAGGGCTAGGATGGTGATGCAATCCCTCCCTATGCAGTGCTATGTAGTGGGAGGCATCCTCTAAACCCTGGAACATCTGCCAAGTGTATGGTGCAAGTGTAGAGTCGGTTGGACATGGTGAACCAAGTGCATCATCCTCATCCAAAAAGGTGGAACATGAGCAATCAATGATCAGTGATGGGGAATCATGAAGTAATATCTGCTATGGTGGAGGCCCATGGCTCTCAACGCTCACCCTACACTACAAGTGCTAATGTGGCCCTCTAGAGGGCTAGGACCCCGTATAAGGAGACCAAGCCCCAAATGAAGACCCACCTGCAATCCTGCATAAGATCCAATGTGTCCCCTTGCCCTCCAATGCAACAAGTCATTAGAATACTCAAGTAATAAAACTTACAAGTCATGGGATCAAAGAGGCACTTCATGGTGGCATGCTCTTCCATAGTGGGTTTTAGCATGTACAAATGTCTCCAAGCTCAATAGGGGGTTGACCAAGGACCCTTTAGATGGTTTCAACCTCAAAGGGGGGTGATATGTCCATGGTACATCCTTTAAGTGGTAGGTCGCAAATGATGTAATAATGGAATGGAGTGGGATCAGGAGAATCATCCAGACCACATGTCAAGGTTCATGGGTAGCTATAATAAGGGAAGCCCACACCTGGGTATATGAGTGTAGGAAGGAGCAAATCGTGGTACATGAGTTACCCCGGCCTTTGCTTTTCCACCCTTCTTCATATGCCTTTTTCCTTTTATTGATTTTTCTTCATAACTACTCGGGGCTCCAGGGGATGACAGCATGATGTGTAATATGTAGCAGCGGATACCCCTTTAAGGTGGGGCGATTCATCACCCACCAGGGGTTGGGACAATCATGGGTTCCTTAATGATAGAGGGGGCTCATCTAGGGCCCATAGGAATCAGGGTGATAGCCATGGATAAGGAGTAGAGCTTATGTTTGGCTTTTGCCCACACGCTAAATTTGTATGTCTCGGCCATCTTTTGCATTTTGTGGTACATTTCCTGTTAAGAGTGGCCAGATTATGCTTTTTTTTCTTTTTAGTTACATCAACCTTTGAGGCATCGTTCCAAACCCGACCCAAGGTGTGGACAAGGGGAGGGGGAGGCTAACCCTATGTGGACCCAATGGACACATGTGGACCCGGATGGGAAACTAGATGAATGGTGCTAAAATGAGTGGAATGGGAGTGATGTAGGTGGTATCGGGAAGCGGAACCATGCAACCAAAATCGGGATTTTCCATGTAGTGCCAACCCAAAATCCAAATGCTCAGTAAAAGAGATCCCATGGGACTAGGATACAAGGGTAACCACGAAATCAGGCAGTGGAGACAATAATACAAGCCTAACCCACTCTTTTCGCTGAACCCCCCCACCAATTCATGCCCAAAAGTGCCCGTTACAAGTAAGGAAAATTACTCAACTATACCAATGAAAAGCCATACCTTTGGGGTGGAGAGGCCCACCTTCAAACATGCATTCATAACAAATGGGTGAGCGACCACATGGTTGGGTCAGGTGGCAGAGAAAATGGCACATCGAGTTATCTAGGGGCTGCAATGGGTTGTTGGCTACCGACTAATGACCATCTAGGAGAAAAAAATGTCTCTTGTGCATACTACCCACAGGTGGTGGGTAACAAGTACCTTTCAACCCACAACATAATGGGGTTGCAAAAAGGAAGAACAGGGCCATCATTGGAGTTGTGAAGGCTATGATCCATGATCAAGAATTTCCCATGTTTCCTTGGCCAGAGGCACGCAACACAGCAATTTATATTCAGAACAGGAGTCCTCGTAAGGTCTTCAAGTACAAGACTCATGAGAAGACATTCACAGGGGTGAAACTGGACGTTGGCCATTTTCGCATCTTCAAGTGTTTGGTATATTTTCATGTACCTTCCGAGAAGAGGATGAAACTAAAGCTCTTAGCATAGAAGGGCATTTTTATGGGGTATAGCTAGACTTCAAAGGCATACAGGGTGTACATTCCATCAAAGGGGGAAGACTATGGTGAGAAGGGATGTCAAATTTGAGCAAAGTCAAGCCTTTAGGAAGTCACATGAACCCCTTCCAATAGTAGTAGAGGATAAGGAGAGAGAAGCTCTAAAGATTGAGGTGAGACCAACACCACCACCACCAGGGACACAATCTTCAAATCAAGAGGAGTTGGAGGCTCCTTCCAATTCCATTAGGAGGAGGCTAAGATAGCTAGAGCGAACATTGAGATACTCAGGAGCATGTGCAGGCTCCCTGGAGTAGTTTTAAGGAGAGCAGACCACTGAAATAGCTTCCTAGTTACATGGTGCTCATGAGTGACTGTAGTGATTTTGAGCCTAACAGTTTGAGGAGGTAGCAGGCCAGCAGGTTTGGAGGGATGCCATGATGGAGGAGTATGCTTCCATCATGAAGAATGATGTGTGGGACATTGGCAAGCCGCAAGGCTAAAGGGGAAATCAATGGTGAGCTCTAGATGGATCTTTAAGCTCAAACACGTTGCAGATGGCAGCATTGAAAAGTACAAGGTGAGGTTTGTGGCAAGAGGGTTCTCCTAGAAGGAGAGAGTGGACTGTGAGAAGACATTTGCTCCAGTCACTAGATATACTTCTATCAAGGTTGTTATATATATTGCTTCAGATATTAGACGGATGATACATCATTTGGATGTGAAAATAGCCTTCCTCAACAGAGTGATCGAGGAGGTGTGCATAGAGCATCCTTAGGGCTTTGTGGTGCATGGGAAAGATTCTTATGTATGCAGGTTGAAGAAAGCATTATACTGACTCAAGTAGGCACCAAGAGCATGGTATTAGAGGATTGATCGGTATCTCCTAGGCATGGGCTTCACCTAGAGAGAAGTCGATCCCAACTTGTATTACATAATTGTTGGAGATAATCCACTCATCTTGGTACTATATGTGGATGACCTATTTCTCACAGGGTCAAAGAAGCGCAATGAGATATGCAAGCAAGATCTAGCTTTGAAGTTTGAGATGAAGGACATTGACATGATGCACTACTTTTTGGGATTGCGTGTGTGGCATCGAACAAATAAGATCTTTCAAGATAGGAAAAATATGCAGTTGATATCTTAAGGAGATTTAGGATGGTGGATTACATGCCTGTGTCTACACCCATGATCACCAATCTGAAGAAGTTAAATGCTTCAAAGTCAAAGTTAGTGGATCCCACTTTGTGCAAGCAGTTGAATGGTTCTTTCATGTATTTTGTCAATACTAGGCCAGATATAGGTTTTGTTGTGAGTACCCAAAGACAATTTATTGTGGAGCTGAGGAGGGTGCATAGGGTTGTTGTGAATGCATGCACTCAGGTACTTACAAGGTATAATGGAGAATGGGCTAGGATACGTCAAGAGTGGTGGAGTGCAGTTGCAGGACAATACAAACTCATATTGGGCTAGGAGTAGAGTGGATAAGGAAAGCACCTTAGTGTGTTGCTTCAACTTGGAATCAGCAGGTATGTCATGGTTTAGCAAGAAGCAAACTTCCATGGTGTTGAAAAGTGTAACTAGGTTCGATCATAATGACATGAAATTGTGATTTTATGTAAGAGATGTAAAGAAGAAAACCAAATTATTGTAATGCTTGCATCATGGGTTTCATGAGCAAGAGATTTTATTTTTAGTATAGGCTCCCATTGAGAGCCCTTAGGGATATTGTCAACTAGTCATAAAAGTCTAAAGATTCATTGTCATGCAATGAAGGCATGTTACACATTATAAAGAGTCATACTTGTCTTTGTAAGTAACCCTCCAAGACCTCGTTACTAGCCCTCACAGAAGTCGGCCTACAACGAAGACTCGAGATAAATCTAGAAGATGAAGTCGACCAATCCAAGGGATCATGCCGGCCTGCTCTAGAGATCATGTCAGCCTAATGGACATGGACAAACAAGTATATATATCCATACTCAGCCTCATTTGGAGGCAAGCAATTCAGTGAAGGAAGTCTCCAATAAGAAGTGTGCAATACATTTAGAAGAAGCCTTAAAGCCAGCGAACATGGAAGGAAGGATAGCGAAGGAGAGCGTTATCTTTGGAGGACTGTTTTGGGATAAGTTCACCCTCACACGTGTGAGAATTGCAGGCCCAAAGTAGATAAGTGTCAGGCTAGGAGGTAACTCCTCAAAACAATTCATGATATTCATTCAGGTTGTTCTTTATTATATACATGAGGGAAAGACTGTTCATTTCATCTCCCGGTGACTCTTCATATTTTCAAATTTCTATTATTTATTTACATCAATTACAGTTATTCACCCATTCCTGATGATTAGGTGTCAAGATTCCCCCCCTTAATCTGAAGGGATGTTGGTGAGTCCAAGCATCGTTCTGAATCTTTCAAGCTTTTCTCTTCCAAGCGCTTTGGTGAAGATGTCTGCAGTTTGCTCATTAGTGGAACAATGGCGAAGATGGATTGTTTTGGCCTCAACATGATGTCGAATCAGATGATATTTAGTATTGATGTGCTTCGTACGATCATGGAACTTTGGGTTCTTGGCTAGCTTTATTGCCGAGGTATTGTCAATCATGAGTGAGTTGATTGTACTTGTTTTACTTGCAAATCTTCAAGAATTTTCCTGAGCCACACAATTTCTTTTGTTGCCTCAGTTGCTGCCACATATTCTGCCTCTGTTGGAACTGATTGTTTGCGTGATCTCCCGGAGACAGCTCCTGATCCAAGACACATAGCATAACCTGAAGTAGATACCCCAGCTTCTTTGTCGCCATCGAAGTTTGAATCAAAGTATCCAATCACGCTGAAGTCGTCCGCCTGTGTATACTTGATTCCAAAGTCTTGAGTTCCCTTCAAGTACCTTAGAACTCTTTTTGCAGCAGACTAATGTCCCTCACAAGGCTTTTGCATAAACCTGGAGAGAATTCCAACAGCAAACGAAATCTCTGGTCTGGTAGTAGTTAGGTAGTTGAGACTTCCTACAAGTTTTCTATACTTTTTTTGCATCCTCAAATTCTTTTCCTTCAATGGATGTGAGCTTTAAGTTTTGTTCCATTGGAGTAGTAAGAGAATTGCATTCTGTCATGCCAAACCTGTTCAACAGATCTCCAATGTACTTCTTTTGAGAAAGGAATATGGACTTTGGATATTGAGTTACTTCAATACCAAGATAGTAATGAACATAGCCCAAATCAGTCATTTCAAAACCTTTCCTCAATTCCTTCTTTATGGATGCAATGTAGCTTTCATTGTTCCTTGTCATCAAAATATCATCTACATATACCACAAGATATACAACTGTTTTGCCAACCTTCTTGACAAACAAAGTTGCATCATCAAGATCATAATGTTTGAAATTGAGTTTCAGAAGATGCTCAGTTAGTTTTTCATACTAAGCTCACGGTGCTTGTTTGAGGCCATACAAGGATTTCACAAGTTTGCATACTTTATGTTCATGTCCTTTCACAGCAAATCCTTCAAGCTGGGACATAAAAACATTCTCCTTTAGATCTCCATTCAAAAAAGCAGTTTTTACATCCATTTGATGGACTTTCCAACCATTCTAAGCTGATAGGGCAAAGAGTGTCCAGATGGTAGCCCATTTCGCTGTGGGGGCAAAAGTCTCCTCATAATTGACCCCTTCCTTCTATGCAAAACCTTTTGCCACAAGCCTTGCTTTGTGCTTGTCAAGTGAGCCATCAGCTTTATGCTTGTTCTTGTAGACCCACTTGCAGCCAATTGGTTTGGTTCCTAATGGAGGATCAACTAGCTTCCAAGTGCCATTCTTTATCAGGGCATCATACTCCTTTTGCATCACTTCTTTCCATTCATCATGAGAAGCAGCTTCTTTAAAGGAAGTTGGTTCAAAATATGTAGACAAATTCAATTCACAATCATAAGAAACATCCACATCAACAGGTGAATCAGAGTCATCTACATCACCTCCATTTTGCCAGTTTGAATTTCTAGTTCCTGTCTTTCCAACCGCATCAAGATGAACACTTTCAAGTGTCTTTGTCAACAACTTTGGGGGACCTTTCTCAGATGGTCCAGGCTGCTCCGTTGATTGAGTTGGGACTAAATCAAGATTAAGTCTCCCAATTCTATCAATCACGTCACTTAAAGTATCATCCGTTGTTGGAGTTTCATGCGGGGGAGAGAGTGCTTTAGAAGAAGATTCCGCAGGTTGATCTGGTATAGGAATCCCCCCTTCAAGATGTGGAATCTGATTATCAAATTTTTGAAATGATTTTGCATTTGTGAATCTATCCAAGCGATCAAGTTGCTGCTCAACAACATTGTCAGTTTTGGATGATTCAAGAAAGATTACATCTCTAGATACAACAAAAATTTTATTGATTTCATCATAGAGACAGTATGCTTTGGAGGTGTTTGAATACCCCAGGAAGATACACTTACAACTTCTTGCACCAAGTTTGTTTCTATGTACCTTTGGTATCAAGGCATAACAGGTGGAACCAAAGACCCTGAGATGCTTTACTGAAGGAACGTGCCCATACCACATTTCATAGGGAGTCTTGTTTCTAATAGCATAAGATGAACATCTATTCTTTATATATACAGCACATAAAACTGCATCAGCGCAAAACATTATTTTTACATTTTTGAAGAACAGCATGGAGCATACCATATTTAAGATTGTCCTATTCATTCTTTCAGCTACACCGTTCTGTTGGGAATTATAAGGCACAGTTGTTTGATGTTTGATCCCATGTTGGCAAAGATAGTTTTCAAATTCATTTGAAGTGTATTCTTTTCCATTATTAGTGTGAATAGAGCCAATATGAGATTGTGCATCATTTTCAATCCATGTATGGAAGTTCTTGAATGTTTGAAAAGCATCAAATTTGTTCTTCAATAAATAAACCCAACACATTCTGGTGTAGTCATCATATATTCATTTCCATTTGCAGAAGGAACAGGCATTGGACCACATAAATCTGAATGAATGAGTTCAAGTTTTCTATGTGCTCTTGAATGTGAATCATGAAAAGACTGTTCGCTATGCTTTCCTAGAATGCAAGCATCACATTGCTTAAGTTTCCTAGGAATTGTAGGCAAACCAGTCACACCATTTTTCTTCAACAAGCATAGGTTGTCATAGTTCAAATATCCAAATCTAGCATGCCATAATAAACTTGATGGAAGTGTACCTTCTTCATAATGAGAATTGTATGAGAAATGTTGTGCACGAGCAAAGGTACACTACAGCTTGAGAAGCCTTTCTTCTTCTATCCCCCTCATGACAAGTGAGTGGTCAGATGCTTTTCTCACCTCAAGCTTGCCATCAAACATATGAATGGAGTGACCTTGCCAGCGGATGTGGACCAAGGACAGCAAGTTTCTCTTCAACTGTGGGAGGTATAGAACATGATGCAAAAGGAAGTCTAAAAGACCAAGCAATTTAAGCCTGATTGTGCCAAGCGTTGATGGCTTGAGTTTTGATTGGTCGGCAAAGTATACTGCTCCATCAACATTGTCAGTAAATTTTTCAAAAAAAATCTTTTCTATGAGTCATGTGGCAAGTTGCTCCTGAATCAAGCAACCAATCATTTTTCCAAGAAGCAAGTGAAGCATTAAATAAATCTTCATTTACTCCAATATTACATTGTGCCACAACATAATGAGCGGATTCAGGTGCTTTACCTTTGTCTATGTCATTAGTTTTATCTTTGGGTTGGTTTCTTTGCTGCTCAATTTTGTCCCAAGGTAACTTGCATGTGGAGGCATCATGTGATCCATTTCTTTTGCAGCATATGCAATGCAAATCTGACTTTTCTCCTTGAGAGTGTCTACCCTCCCTGCCTCTAAAATATCTTCCTCTTCCTCTTCGACCACCTCTTTCTCTGGAAGAATCTTGGGCAAGATTCTTTTCTTTATGAACAAGGCACACAGCCTCTTCAGAAGATTCAGGGGTTGTCTTCTTTCCAAAAGCTTTCTCTCTTTCAGCAAATTTTTTCACAAAAGAGTCAAAGGTAATATCTTTGAGATTTCCATTTGCTTGAAATGACTCAAGATAATTGGAGTAAGTAGGATAAAGTGCCTTGAGAAAAGCTATCAGAGGAATATCCAGTTCAACATTAGTGACTTTGATATCATGCATTATAGATTTTATTTCTGATGTAAGAGCAAGAGGATCATTGTTTTGTAATTCAAGAGTGAAGAGTTTAATTATGAGTTGAACAACTTCAAGTGCAAAGTGTGAGTCATAGAGTTCCTTCAGTTTTTGTAAGGCTTTGAAAGCATTTGAAAATGGCGAAATATGGCGACTCACCTCTTCACTTACAGATGCTGCAATTAATGCATAGGCTTTGTTGTTCTTATTTTCCCAAATGGCGAACTCCTTGTCTGAGGTAGGTTGTTCTAGCTCTTTGTCTCCGTCTCCAACACACACTCCTTTCCACAACTCATTGAAAATGAGAGTGTGTTTTATTTTCCTGGACCACTTAGGATAGTTCTCCTTGCCAATGAGAACTACTCCCACAATATATATGATTGAATGCATTGTAAAATCTGTGTACTGTGGGAAAAAAAATACTTCTGCTGCAAAATTTTAAAAAAAATGATTCTGATATATGGAGACAGAAGTATCACTGTACAAAATGTAATACCATATACTGCAATATCATTCAGTGTAATAGCATTCACCATTCACTGACTCTAATATTCAATTCCATACACATACAATGCAACAGCAACACAGCATTGCAGTAACAGTGATATATCCCACAGCTATATATCAATCTTCACCTAATTTGAACCAAAAATACCATGCCAAAACACATCATTGCCAACAAAAGCCACAAAAATATATTCACTGTGTATACATCCAAAAAATCTCATCAACAACAACAACAATCACAAAAATACCGTTGCCAGAACACAGCATTGCAGCAATAGCAATATATCATGGAGCGGTCGTAGTCATATATATATTGCAACAGAGGGAGTGATATACTAGCGTTCCATGTACGGTTGGGTTATATTTAAAAAAAAAAAACGTTAAAAACATGAGTGGTATTACCACGCAGGGGAGGCCACCATGTTTAACACAAGAGAAGTTATATTAACCACAGCCTTTCACATTTGAACAACTGTAACCTGTAGCAGAGTCGTTTCGTCTTCAACACAACGTGCACGGTCTACATCCCAGAAACCAGACCACACTTATGTAGCGGAGTCTCAATCCATGCTCACCGCATCATGGTTATGCAACATTCATGGTCTTCCATAGAACTGCGTTCAACATTTAACATAGTATTCAACGAGTTCAGTCTACCATAATCAACATTGCTCCAACACAGAGGATTCAAACGAACGCAGAAGTTTCACGGTCTCAGCATTCATAGTCGTTGTATTGCATCGAACTAGAGCTCAAGCCACACATACTTCAAAAAAATTGTAACGCACTGAGGGTAGACAGTGGATGTAGCGCAAAAAACTGGGACATAGGGACAGTATTACAGAGATTTGACAAAGATAACAGTCTACAAAAATGCAGAATAGAGGCAAGAAGGAGTTACATGACAGAAGAAAACTAAAAAATAGGGCTAGTTGTGATACCATGTCAGGCCAGGAGGTAACACCTCAAAACAATTCATGATATTCATTCAGGTTGGTTTTTATTATATACATGAGGGAGAGACTGTTCATTTCATCTCCTAGTGACTCTTCATCTTTTCTATTATTTATTTACATCAATTACAGTTATTCACCCAATATTGATGATTAGGTGTCAACAATAAGGAAAGATTGAAGGTTGCAGTCACATAAAGGTGACCTTGTTTGGGTGAAGAGCTTCGCTAAAGGAAGTCGAGTAAGAGAGGAAAGAATCTCCTTCAAGAAGGAGACTATTTAAGAGGCAAATCTGATCCAAGGTTTTTGCTATCAAGTAAAGGAGTTGCAGAACGACAAGGAGAGGCCAAAATTCTGAAGGAAGCCGAGAAGGAGAAGAGGAAGAGCAGCGTTGGAGAGGAGGCTAGTGACTTGGTCTTGGGAGGACTCTAGTGTCAAGGGTCTTTGTCATGATCTTGGTATTCGTCAATTGAAGATCTATAAGAAGAATTTTGTTTGGGTTTTCCTCTCAAAAAGTGAGAGGTTTTGGCCCTGGTTGACAAGCCTATATACTGTGCCTCTTGCCTCTTTATTTTTCATGATTCGGTACTTGTCTTGGTGAAAAGAACACAATAATAACTACAAGAAGAAAAGATCATAATCAAGAAGCAAAATATCTATCACAAGCAATTATCATAAGTTGAGAAATCACCGAACTATTGATGCCCTAGATTTCTCAACATGGTATCAAAGCTAAGGTGCTAAAATCAAGGAGGGGCATCTAATCAAGAAGACACAAGGATCGAATTTCTAGAAAGGGATCAAAGCGAGACAAAGAATACCAAAGCAAAAGTTCAAGAAACCCTAGATCAAAGAAGGACTACTTTAGCAAGAGTCTTGGAATCATCATCAAGGAAGAAGCAGAGAAAAAGTCGAAACCCTAGAAGCATTTCTAATCTGCACTTATTCACCATCAAAGAAGTCGAAGCATCTTGAAGGATAGAAGGCTAAAGGCATTGTCATAATCTTCTAAAGGTTCCAAGGCAGACTCCCCCTTATTGAAGCAAGGATCTCCTTATCCTTAAAAGAAGACCATCCGAGAAGCATTAAGATATCTTAATCAATCATCATCAACAAAGGGATCAAGTTGAAGATTCTATCTTCACTTAACAAGTAAGTACCTTTTTCCTATAAGCAAATCTAGTAAAATGACTTCATGTTTCAAGGTGAACTATAAGTTGGTTGGGACATCGAACTTCCTTGCATGGAAAAGAAGGATAGACAAAGTCCTCGAAGTAAATGAAGTCATTGATCATGTCCATGGAAAGGTATCCAAACCATCTGAAGATCAAGCACTTTCTGAATACATGGAAAAGGATCTAAGGGCTCAAAATATTCTTAAGGAATCTATCACAAATCCCCTCATTCCCTATATAGCCGAGGTGGAGACATCAAAAGAGATATATGATGAGCTGGTAGAACTATTCTCTGAAAGTGCAATAAGAAAGATCGTATCACTTAGATCCAATCTATATAGATTTTAGGTATCAAAGGATGAAGGGATATCTTCATGTCTCTCAAAAGCATCTCAATTAAAAACTCAACACCAAGATCTAGGAGAGATGATATCTAATAAAGAAATGATCTCCATTATTCTAAATGCATTGACTAATGAACAAGGTAACCTCGTATCTAATAAGGAAGAGGAAGTTATCCCATTTAGCAACTTGTGGTCTCTATGCAAGATAGAAGAAAACAGGTTGAAGGGAGACAGTGATAAAGGATCAAATAAAAGGGGTCAAACAGTGACAAAAAGAAAGGGAAAGTTTGGTAAATTTGGTCCTCGGAAGAAAAAGAAGAACATGGCTAAGGTTCAGTGCTATAGATGTCAAGAATATGGGCACTATAGAAGAGATTGTCCTAAAAGGGACAATAACAAGATAAATAAGGAAGAAGACCATATTACCGAAGAAGTGGAAGAACCTGAAACAAAAAAGCCTAAGAAGGAGGAAGTGAGAGATCTCTACTGTGACTGAGATAATCTCCTTCTCTAAAAGGTACTCTTTTGTGGTGTAAATTATAGATAGGAAGCTTTGTAAATAAGATAGGATGCATCATATTAGAGAATGCATCACGATAGAAGCATTAGAAGTAAGAATTTGCGACATAGGTAACATGAAGGATGTCTGGGACAAAATCTATAGCTATGTAGGGTATAGCTCTTGGAAACCTCATTGAAAGCTCAAAAGATACTTACGAAAAAAGGAAGAAGTCATCTAGGGCAAGGCTCATCATACATTAGTCAATAAGATAACATTTGCAAGATAGGATATGCAAGATCCTCCAGATTTTCTAATGGAATCTTCATTGTAAGGTTCGTTGATCATGAGGAGAAGCAAGTGTTTCATCAAGAATTCCAAACTTGTGGAATTCATGGGATGATGGTATGATGATATAACAGAGAAGCAGATCAAAGGAATTACTTCATTCAAAGGAAGTTGCTGCAGGAAGTCTGCA
The DNA here is from genome assembly GCA_000404065.3 of Pinus taeda. Lineage (NCBI taxonomy): Eukaryota > Viridiplantae > Streptophyta > Pinopsida > Pinales > Pinaceae > Pinus > Pinus taeda. Next base: position 154,197 of record APFE030230443.1, read on the forward strand.
TGACCCAAAGAAAAGATGAGGTATGTATGCTTACATGTGATCTTATGGAAGTCATGTCATATGGTTACAGGCAACATGAATCAATGTTCTATCTTGAGAAGCATGATCAATGAAAGGATCTCCTACCTCAAAGGATGCAGGAATGCATGGGTTACATATTTACTAGATGAAATCAACATAACATGTCCTCATATGGAGTAGGAGGTGGTTGACTACAATTGAGGAACTCTGATTGAAAGATCCTGGGAATGAAATGTGTGACAAAAGGAAGGAAGAGATCATGGAATATGTAACAATGGTAAGGGCGGTCAACATCCGAAAGACCAAGAAGATTTGACTATGTTATCTCCCAAAAAGATATGAAGATTCTGATGGAAGTCTGGAAAAGATGGAGACCCCTGACAATACATATTTTTAGATGTGTCAACATGTACGCTAGATGTTGATGCCTACAAAAAGATGTCATGATGAAAGACCATCACAAAGGTAATTGTGATTTAAGTGTTCATTTCTCATTTTTGAACTAGTATCTGGATGGGCTTATGCAGGACTAGCAAAGGAAGAATTATGGATGTCTTCCCTGAGAACCATGAAGAAGGTTGTAAGCTCCTTCCAAAGAGGTTAATATGAAGAAGGCAGAATGACATGAAGCACGACTAGATGTAGACTGGTGGATCACTTTCTGATGAAAGGAATGATGACATGACTAACTCATGGATGAAAGTGGCGAATGGTTTGTACCCTATGAAGAAGTCCCGAAAGGTGAAGACTTTGTGGTAAAGAAATGCATGACATCGAAGGAAGGAGTTCTTCAAATAGTTGGTTGTCCCATCATCTCCACCTGAGGAGCTGTTGTAGGCCCCTATTTAAGAGGGAGCCTGGAAACAAGTTTCTTACTAGGAAGAAACTTGGAAATTCCTAAGCCAAGAGGGAGCTTAGGTACATTCCTTCTATAGGAATGAGTACATTCCTTTATTGGAATAGACATGTCCTCCCTAATTGAGAGGGAGAGATAGACACATCATTCTAGTCTTTACTTGGGAAGATAGAATGGAGGATTGGGTAACCATTTGGCATCCGATGCTCTTTGAGGATGAGATAGGGCATCCAAGATAAAAGAATTCGTAGAGGACCTATATTCTTTGAGGATTGGGGAATCCAAGATAAGAATAGTCCTGATGGAACACACTGTGAGAACCCAGGTGGGTATGTTCCAAGAGAGACAATGATGAGAGTGTCTATAAATCATTGGTCTCGCCAGCATTGAGCTCATATCTTATGGAGAGATAGAGTTGTTAGTCAAGGCCTTGCTATGTAACAATGTTGGTTGATATGATGTTATACAAATGGGTTACCAATCTGATTCTTCTTATGAGAAATTCTTTAGATTGAGAATGACCAAGTACCATTATGAATACCTCCCTAGTTAAGAGGTGTTGAAAAGTGTAACTAGGTTTGGTCTTCATAATGACATGAAATTGTGATTTTATGTAAGAGACGTAAAGAAGAAAAATAAAATTATTGTAATGCTTGCATCATGGGTTTCATGAGCAAGAGATTTTATTTTTAGTATAGGCTCCCATTGAGAGCCCTTAGGGATATTGTCATCTAGTCATAAAAGTCTAAAGAGTCATTGTCACGCAATGAAGGCATGTCACACAATGTAAAGAGTCATACTTGTCTTTGTAAGTAACCCTCCAAGACCTTGTCACTAGCCCTCGCTCAAGTCGGCCTACAATGAAGAGATTAATCTAGAAGATGAAGTCGACCCTTTCTCCAAGGGATCATGTCGACCTACTCTAGAGATCAGGTCGGCCTAATGGACATGGACAAACAAGTATATATATCCATACTCAGCCTCATTTGGAGGCAAGCAATTCAGTGAAGGAAGTCTCCAATAAGAAGTGCGCAATACATCTTAGAAGAGTGAGAGGTTTTGGCCCTAGCTGACAAGCCTATATATTGTGTCTCTTGTCTCTTTATTGTTCATAATTTGGTAATTGTCTTGATGAAAGAACACAATAATAACTACAAGAAGAGAAGATCATAATCAAGAAGAAAAAAGTCTATCACAAGCAATTATCATAAGTAGAGAAATCACCTAACTATTGATGCCCTAGATTTCTCAACACATGGCACTTAGTTTAGTAGAGGTCGTTTGGCAAGTTGTGAAGCCATTTGGCTTTGCAAGATTCTTATAGGATTATTTGATATTGAGTTGTTTCTCACAGTGATTCACAGTGAAAATCAGAGTTGCATCAAACTCTCAGACAATCTAGTGTTTCATGAAAGGTCCAAGCATTGAAAGATCAGATATCACTTCATCAAAGACAGGGTCCAGAGGGGAGTTGTGAAGCTTCAGTACATCTCCACAAATGAGCAAACGAAGACACATTGAACATTTGAGAGAGTTATTTTCTCAAGTGGAGAGTGAGAGACCCATGGCTAAGGAGAAGGAAACATTGCAACAGGAAATTCCAAAAGAAACATGAGGAAGCCAAGATCTTGGAGGGTTGAATTTGCAGATGACGTCGAAACTCATCTTGGACACTTGCACAGGGGGGTCGTACAAGTCACGGCCTAGGTGGGGGCGAGATATTCTTCCGGCGTGTGGGTCGTACATGGCTAGGAGAGAGGCGGTTGAATTGCAGAGTAGAGAAGATGATTTTTTCCAGGGGCCAAAATTTTCCAGGGGGCGAGATTTCCAAGTTCCATTTTTGTTGTATATATTATGTATTTCTATGTGTGCCATTTTTCTGTAAGGGAGCCCTTATTTATTATAAGTAATAAAAATGAAGAGTAAATTGGAGGGTTTGAAATTTCTACTATGTGATTGATTTTCTACTTCTGCTTTTGTTGAATTTTTATTGTTAAAATACTAGAGTATTTTTATTCAACAATTAAGAAAATCAATTTATTGAGTCAAATTAATTGTGGGTATAAAATATTGCTAAGGATATTAATTAGATTTGGTATTAGGAAAATTGAAGAAGGTACCCCTCTTTTTCAAGGATAGTTTAACCAAAGGAGGCAAGTGGTTGAACCCTGAAGAACATTTTGTTAAATTTCCAATATCAATCTAAATTTATTTATACCTCAACAATTTTTGTTCCCGAAAAATTATTAAAAAAAAATCAGCTACTGGGCCTCTTGATTTCCTAAACTCAACCTCGTAGAAATACTCCTGCAATTTCCCTACATTCCTCCTTTCTCTTCAGTTTAGCTGAGCCTTTTGCTCTAGAGAAAATTACTTCTTCCACTCGTTGTTTCTTCACCTCTCTCTTAGGCCCATTTTATAACTTCATTAAGCCAAATCCATAACCCTAATATCATAAGTGATTGACAGTTGAGATTAGATCTTGCCTCACTTGAGATCAAGAGTTGAGATCATATCTAAGTCACTTAAATAATTAAATTATTTATCCTTAGTGCCTTGGCTTAATAGTCCACAATTATCAATTGACTTTAATTATTGTACTTTTCCTAGGTTAGACTCCTAAGTTAGACTTAGGAAAGAAGTCATAAATCACTTACTCCACCAAGCAAGCAACTAAAGAGGCAATCAACCATCTTCTACATGCTAAGACACCAAGCTACCAAGAAATTCAACACATTTATGATTTTAGACAGATTCTAACATCCAAAAGCATATGGAAACCTGTTTTCAGTGAGAGGTTGCAAGGAAAAGTGATGAACTCAAAATATCTAGAAGATAGGGGTTTGGAAGACTAGAACAAATTGGAAAGAAAATCAATGAAATGTGCTTCAATTGTGTGGAAAGGACTGGTAAAAGCATTTCATGTCTTAGGACATTAGATTGCATGGAAAATTGGTAAAGGAGATAGATTTACAATAGGATTTGATCCATTTCAAATCCTATTGGGCGCAGTGAAAATCATAGATTGTCAAAACCTCTTATTGCAGACTTCATGGAAAGGGTATTAGAAGGCTAGCAGATGCTTCTAATCAAGAAGATCATGGAGGCTAGCTACAAGTCTGGAAATCAACTGAAAAATTGAACTTACAAGGTGACTAGGCTGCAAAATGGACTCAATATATTTCACTGGTAAAACATAGCACCATGTGTCTAGAGGATTAAGATGTGTGTTAAAGTGGTCAAGAAACAAAGCCACAAGAGCCCTTATTGTTAAGTTAGGCTATGAGGCTAAGATTGAGGAAGAGATAAATGGAGAAAGAGGTGACCAATGGAAATTAGAAAGCCCACTCAAGGCTAGAATCTTTCTTCGGTTAAATTCAGCAAATGAGAACTTAACTTGGGATGATGGACCTGTTATCGCTTAGGTTCTCCCTAGAGGAAAAGTCCTAACCTCACTGAAAGGCAAAGCCTAAAGATACAACAGGAAAGCTACCCATTGTCACCTTGGTGGTTTTGCCCCACGCTTAGGCTAAGGGAAAGAACTACCCTAGCCTAGGGGGAATCCTTGAACTAATCTTAAGCCTATTGCTGGTACAGGAGAGGAAGTGTCATAAGATTAGTGTGCCTGATTCAACTAACTCACTTATAAGTTGTTGGTCTTAAATTATACTATCAAGGAAACTCCTCAAAGCAAGTGAAGACTCAATTGTAGATTTCAAACCTGATTTTGATACATACAATGGTGATCAAGAGGATGCATGAATTGAAAAATAACTCACAATTCTTATGACAAGCAAGAAATATTCGATAAATTTAGGGTGCTTGTAAATGTTTTATTGCAGCAAGGGAAAATCAAATCTTCAGCATATTCCGTTACATAGATGAACATTCAACATACCACCATGAAACCATGATATAATAAATAATTTAACAAGTGAGAACTACTTCACAATCTTAACTCTGCACCTAATATTTGATAAACAAATCACCATGGACGATATCAATCAAGACATTCAAAGGAAATTATGTTCATTCAATTATCCCACTTGTGAATTAGGAAAGTGTGCTGCGGATTTTCTGAAAGAAATAATTGTTGTAAATGTTGTTAAAACATAAGAATGATAAATCTGCTCAGATTGTTTATATATACATGTGCTGATTATTAAACCATGTTCAAACCTTGTATTACAATCAGTGCTGAAGCGAGAAATAATGCCAAAGATTTGGCAGATGCCCATGCTATATTCGTTAAGTCATATATTTGAGAGATAAATGATAACTAATTATGCTCAGATTAATATAGACACAGAATTGATACCAACACCACTGTAAATGTAGCACTTAAACAGAGTTAAAGAACCAGATTTCAATTTGTTACAAGAAACAAACACGCATATGAGTCATTAAATTTAGTTAAAATATCTTAAAGGTGCCATGAAATCAGATAGGTTAGCTTCCACATGTGTTGTCATCATTTAGAAAAGAAAAAAAAATGACCAATGGCTTGATAAAATGAAAATGCTTCCTCAAAAGAAATAGTTCCACATTCTGAGATCATAGTTTACTTCGCATCTTTCCCATGACATAATCAATAAAACCCAAATTTGCATTAGGCACCAAATGAATTCATTTCATATATTATTAGTCTATTCGAGCCTTGTTTAGTGTGAGTTAGATGTGGGAAAAAATTTAAGTGCAAATAGTATTTGTAACTTAACCATCTAGAACAAAACTAAAGCACTTAAATAGAAATCAATCCTCCTTAAGACCAATGATTCAAACTTTAGATTGATTTCCTTTATTACAAGGTTAAAATTAATATTTAAAAATTTAAACCCTAACTTGGAATGACCAAGTAAGATTTAAAAATTAAAAATTAAAAAATAAAATAAAAAAAATAAAACTTGGAAACCTTTGACTTGCTATAGAGGATTAAGTGAAAAGGAAAAACTAAACTTGTTTGGAGAAATTTGAAAGTACCTCCAATATTGGGAGTTGAAGTCCCCTTGCCTCCACTTGAAATGCTTCCTACAGAAAGTGTGATGAAGTCTTCTTCCACCTAAGGTTGGAAGATGTTAATTTTAGGTATGTTCTATGCTTAGAGCAATTTATTTCAATTTTCACAGCTAGCTCTATATCTTTTCCAGATTAGCAATCACATGAGCATTAAAGTAAACTGCAGATAGAACATAAACATAAATCGCAGAAGACAAGCCAAGACAAGAGGACACAAGATGTGGCGCTAGCCAGGGACAAACCCCAATGTGGGGAAACCCTTGATCAATTCTTTTTATATGTTCTTCAATAGTTTAGCAGAGAGAAAGAGAGATAGTCCATCTACAACAGAAGTCAACATTTTGACATATCTAGATAAGAGCATAGATCATCTCTAAGAAGATGATACATGAGATCAGTTGAAGACATGCTGCTTCAACTGATTCTCCAAGGTGATTCCTTCACCTATCATTGTGCTGCATCTCGTCATCATGCTGCACCTCACCACGCTGCACCATGTTGCACCCATCATCACTATGCTGCATCTCATCATGCTTCATTAATCATGACTGTACCCATCACTGTACTGCATTATGTGCCATTGTTGCACCATGTTGCCATCCTGACCTATGTGTTGGTTGCACCTTGTTTGCTTGTTGTCCCTTGCTTGTTTGTTGTTCCTAGCATGCTTGTTGTCCTTAGCATGCTTACTGTTGCATGCTAGCTGTAACATTGCATGCTTGGTGTATTTGTTGCTAAGTACCATACAACTGTCCCAATGTTAGTTAGTTGTCCCTTGCATGCTGCTCTCCTTCGGAGACAAATGCTCTCGTTGTTCCGGCAGTTACCGACAGTTTCAGCTATTCCCGGCAGTTCCGACTGTTCTCGGCAATTCCAGCTATTCCCGGCAATTCCGGCAGTTCCGACAGTTCGAGTTGTTCCAGCAGTTCCCGCAGTTCCCGACAGTTCCGACTTTTCCCGTAGTTCCCAACAGTTCCGGCTATTCCCGACAGTTTCCGCAGTTCCTGGCAGTTCCGGTAGTTCCGGCTGTTCCTGACAGTTCCCGGCAATTCCAGCTGTTCCCGGTTGTTCCCGGCAGTTTCGGCTATATTCCCAGCAATTCCAGCAGTTCTGGTTGTTTCGGCAGTTCCCGGCTGTTCTTGGCAGTTCCCGACAGTTCCGGCTTCTACCCTCTGCGTCAGCTTTCCCAGCAGTTCCGGCTTCTGCCCTTAGCATCAGGGCAGCATTATCCCTTAGGATCTCTCCTCCTACTAAAACCCAAAGACAAGTAGAGAGGAAGAGACCCAAAGTGTTTTAAAATGACTTGAAGGCCACCTCTATTTATACTAAAACATTGAGCACAAGTGGGGTTTAATTGGTTGCTAGCTGACCTTGACGAATTGTCCCATAACACAAATAAATTCATATCTCCATGAAAACTTATCGGAATCGGATGATCTTTAGATCAATCCTACACCTCTCGATGAGAAACATCTAAGAAAAATATCAGTTTCCATTAATTAGATGACCCACATGAAGTTTGGCCCTAGTTGCCAATTTTAACACTCCCCCTCAACTAGGGAGAACTCCATCCGTTGATCCATATGTCCGACTGTACTATCTCTGCCATCAGTGCCCTGCATTGCTCTACTCTGGTCTGCTCTAATCTGCTCTGCTTTGCTCTGCTCTGCTGAACCATGAAGAAGAAGAATTGATCGAGAATGTTTCATACCATTCTCTACTGACCCGAAGTCAGTGTCATCTAAAGAGAGTGTGTCACATCACTCTTACTGACTCGAAGTTAGTTTTATCGATCCCAGATCAATATCACAAGAGAGTGTCTCAAACCACTCATACTGATCCCAGATCAATGGAGGTCATCCTAGAATAGGGAGTATGATAGATACAATGATGCGTCCATCGATAGTACTACATGGTCCCTAACCCCATTTCCCTGCTCATTGATCAGATGAGAGGTACTTCCCATGAGCCCGAGACTGCATGGGTAGGATGCCTCGACAGGAGAACTAATCATCTTGTCCATAGGAGAAAATATCATCCTACCCCACAGTCGCCACTAGAGAACTAATCATCCCAGCCCACAAGAGAACTAATCATCCTATTTCACAGTTGCCACAGGAGAAGTAATCATCCTGTTCCATAGTTGCCACGGGAGAACTAATCATCCCGGCCCACAAGAGAACTAATCATCCTGTTCCATAGTGGCCACGGGGTATCATAGGGGAAGGTTGAACCTGTCATCCTGTACATAGCGCACCACCAGGGGAGGGTGAGTCACCCTGTGATCGTATGTTGCTCCAGTAAGTACCCCAAGCCCCCCAGAGCTCCCAGATCTCAACGCAAAATGCAGGACCCTTATAAGAAGGTCTCTCAACGACTCCAAGTCATTCGGGAAAGTCACAGATTTGACCTTTCCCCGGGGCTTTGACAAAATGTCTGCGACCTGTACATCAGTGTCAATGCGATGGAGCCTCCTCGCTCGTCGACTTACAATATCCCAGATAAGGCAGTATCTGATGTCTATCTGCTGGAGCGATTCCTCAATAATCGAATCCCCCCTCTGGTTGTCACAGAGAATCACATTGGTATTCATCATGTGTACAAACTGCTCATTTAAGAGCTTCTGCAACCATACAGCTTCACATGAGATCATACTCGTAGCTATATATTTGGTCTCGACAGTGCTTATAGCAACCGACTTCTGCTTCCTGCTCATCCATGATATCGAAGCAGAATCCAAAGAGAACCAACACTGAGAAGTGCTCTAGTGATCCTCCACACTGCTTGCCTAGTCAGCATTCGAATAATCATGCAGTTTCATATTTCCGAAGTGTATCTCAATCCATGAGAGATTGTGCCCCGAAGATATCTCAGAAGATTCTTGGCACCAATCCAATGAGGCTCAATCAAATATGAGCTCACCATGCTAACTGCAAAACATATGTCCGGACAGAAGTTCACCAAGAACATCAACACAAATGAGTTTATGAAACTTAGAGGCATTTCCCAAATCTGGTCCAACATCACTACCATATAACTTCTGAAAGTTAAGATCCTCGAGGTAGTCACAAGCTTGCAGTTTACCATTCCACATCCGGAATCCAACTCGCTCTTACTTCTACAAATGAGAGGGTCTGCACCTATGAGAGGTCTATCATCCACAACCTTCGGGTAATGGTTTGGATCGATTTCACTCCTAGTGAATCTCACCTTCATCAGACAGCTATCAATCCTCTCATACTACACTCGGGGTGTTCAAGCCATAGAGGGCTTTCTTCCACCTATATACATGAGATTCTCGATCATGAATCTCAAATTCCTCGGGTTGTTCCAAACTTGTGGACCTGCTGCATGAGGGGAATGGTCCCCTTATAAGATTTTCCTTCGGTACATCTCAGACATGTACCTTCATGCTCTTCTTGAATTCAGACATCCGTATCACCATCTGACTCACATCGAGTAGGGCCCCATAGGTAGACCTCCGGTGTTATAGATGTGATATGTCAATTGACATGATCCTCAATGGACCATCCTGCAACTTGATACAAATTGCCAACCCTGAACCCATGAGAAATAGCATCTTTGAAAATTCTATTTTTTAACATGTACCTTTCCATCAACGAATGCCACCTTGAAACCTTTGACTTCCACTTCCGAGATGGACACCAGGTTCTTCTTGCGATTAGGTACATAAAAAAGATTCTTGTAAACGAATAGAGTTACCCTCATTCAATTGAGGGGTAACATTCCCTACACCCTTTCCGGGATAGGTGTCATCGACTCCAAGTATAATCCCACGGTTGTTTCCGTCTCTACCAAATTTGAGAGAGCACCCTTCTATCCGATGAGGTGCCTTGAAGCACTACGATCAATAAGCCAAATTCCCAAAGAATCTGAAGGAGAGGGCCAATACAAGATAACGCTTCTTTATCTTATCAGAAACAACATTTGATTCTTCATACTTGGGGTTCCTTGCTTTCTCTGAAGAGTCAGTCATTTCCTTGATGACCTGCATTAACTGTCATTCCTCTGATCATTGAAGATGTCCCTGGAATGATTGTTATCATCATCAAGTGATGTGTCCTTACCTCAGACACTCCTTCGCATAATGGCCGAACTAGTTATCTTCCTTTCCTTCCACCCTGAGATGTGGTCTTCCAATGAAGTGATCTTTAGGTAGGCCATATTCCGTTGCGCCATTCTGATAATATTCTCTGCTTCGACTTCACCCTTGGTGAATTTGAAGGGGGATGAGGAATCCATTGATCCTTTTTTCCTTTCCCAACTGTCTTCGGTCATTGCTCTTTCACTCTAGCTTGGGCAATGTCTTCACCTCAGCTCTGATACCATGTTAATTTTAGGTATGTTCTATGCTTAGAGCAATTTATTTCAATTTCATAGTTAGCTCCATATCTTTTCCAGATTAGAAATCAAATCAGCATTAAAGTAAACTGCATATAGAACATAGACATAAATCGCAAAAGACAAGCCAAGACAAGAGGACACAAGATGTGGCGCTAGCCAGGGACAAACCCCAATGTGGGGAAACCCTTGATCAATTCTTCTTATATGTTCTTCAATAGTTCAACAGAGACAGAGAGAGATAGAGAGAAAGATATTACATTTACAACAGAAGTCAACATTTTGACTTATCTAGATAAGAGCATAGATCATCTCTAAGAAGAGGATACATGAGATCAGTTGAAGACATGCTGCTTCAACTGATTCTCCAAGGTGACTCCTTGACCTATCATTGTGTTGCATCTCGTCATCATGCTGCACCTCACCGCGCTGCACCATACTGCCCCTATCATCACTATGTTGCATCTCATCACGCTTCATTAATCATGATTGTACCCATCGCGGTACTGCATTATGTGCCATTGTTGCACCATGTTGCCATCCTGACCTATGTGTTGGCTGCACCTTGCTCGCTTGTTGTCCCTAGCATGCTTATTGTCCTTAGCATGCTTGTTGTTGCATGCTAATTGTCCCTTGCATTCTAGTTGTAACATTGCATGCTTGGTGTATTTGCTGCTAAGTACCATACAATTGTCCCAATGTTAGTTAGTTGTCCCTTGCATGTGCTCTCCTTCGGAGACAGATGCTCCCGCTATTCCGACAATTCCCGACAGTTCCGGCAGTTCTGGCTGTTCCCGACAATTTCGGCTATTCCAGCTGTTCCCGGTTGTTCCCAGCTATTCCGACAATTCCCGTTGTTCCGGCTGTTCTGGCAGTTCCTGTTGTTCCGGCAATTCCGGATGTTCCCCAATTCCAGCTGTTCCAGCAATTCCGGCAGTTCCCGACAGTTCCTGCAAGTTCCGGCAATTCCCCGCAGTTCCCGGCAGTTTCGGCTGTTCCCGGCAGTTCCGGCTATTCCGGTTGTTCCGAAAATTCCGGCAGTTCCGACAGTTCCGGCTTCTACCCTCTGCGTCAGCTTTCCCGGCAGTTCCCACTTCCCGGCAATTCCAATTATTCCCAACAGTTCCGGCTTCTGCCCTTTGCATCAGGGCAGCGTTATCCCTTAGGATCTCTCCTCCTACTAAAACCCAAAGACAGGTAGAGAGGAAGAGATCCCAAGTGTTTTGAAATGACTTGAAGGCCACCTCTATTTATACTAAAACGTTGAGCACAAGTGAGGTTTATTTGGTTGCTAGCCGACCTTGACGAATTGTCCCATAACACAAAGAAATTCATATCTCCACGAATACTTATCGGAATTGGATGATCTTTAGATCAATCCTACACCTCTCGATGACAGGGATCCAAGAAAAATATCAGCTTCCATTAATAAGATGACCCACATGGATTTTGGCCCTAGTTGCCAATTTTAACAAAAGAAGAGAAACAATCTAAAATCACAAAAACCCTAGCTCCACAAGAAGGTTAGATTTTAAATCTAGAAGATGATCAGTCAAGCTAAAGGGTTTATTAAATAAATAATTTAATTAAATTACAAAATCCTATAATATTTCCCTCGAGTATTTCATAATTTTACTGACAAACATAAGAAAATGAAAAGAAATAAACAAGCTATACCTCCTTGGTGCTTTTGCCCTTTGTTGTGACCTTGATCACTTGAGAAATCTAGGACTAAAATCAATTTCCTTTAAAACCCATTAAGCATTTGCAAATAAAATGAAAATGAACACACTAGACAGATAGTATAAAAGTCTTCTTTATTTCTCCAACAAGTAAAAATGAATTAAAGCAACCTTTTTTTATAGGAGAAGGGGTGCTTCAAAACCATCATTCAATATAATGTGCTCTACAATACCATGTGCTTGTTAAAAGTGGTATTTTAACAAACTCCTAACTTCCTCTTTGGTCTGCTCAAACTAGTGTAGCACTCCAATCTTGTGGTCAAATTCCACAAGTGTGTATGTCAAGTGGTCAAAAGCACAATAATTTTCGTGCAACAATTCCTGCAACAATGTAACTTGGTCAACCTTTACCCAATTTTCTATTATGGCCCCATTTTGGAAATCCCACCGCCAATTTGCATCCAATAGCACTAATCTAGTGGAATTTTGGGCATTGTCAAAATATAATTGCTCTAGAAGTTGGCCACCCCCGAAAATTGTGCTCTAATAACCTCTAACCAGCAATACATGTGAAAATATTCCTCCAAGTGGCTCATGAATGCTCCATACGCTAGCAAGTGTGCAATTTGCTGATGTGAACACCCTATGATGTATGTCATCCATGTTGTCATGGATCACAAGGTAGTGCTCACAATTCCCAAAGGTACAAGGCATGAAAGCCAATGTGTAGCACCCGAACCTATCATGATGAATCAGACTCCAAACAAGCAGGTCCCTAAACATAGATAATCCAAGTTAGCAAAAATGACATAAGCTAATCACACCAACTTTCCTAAGCAAACCATGGTTGTACAACTTCATCCCCCTTACATCTGTCTTCAAGTTAGGACATAAGGTATCTTCCTAAGTTTCTTGGTTAGGGAGAGGTAAGGTTGATGTAACTTGTGGAAGAGGACTATGGAAAAATTAAAAAATAACCCTCAAAATCATGAAGTAATGTACTAAGTCTGCCTTTGGTCCAACTAGTCTTTTAAACTATGACTCTTCATTTATTTGTTGCAAACCTTTGAGAGCGATTCCTTTTTATTTAACATTTAGCTACTTTGGCACCATTTTCTTCCCCTTTTTGTTAGTTTTTAATTGAGTTTTTATGTCATTTTTTCCTTTGATAAGCATTTAGCTCTAGGACTTCAAGGATGAGCCTTTTAATGAAGTAGTACACATTTTTTTCTTTCATTTTCCTTTCCCTTCACCTCTCAACCTATTATTTTGGCTTAACTTGACCAATGCTTACATGATTTTTTCTTTCTTCATTCAGACCCTTGATGGTGATATTTCACAAACTATTCATAGGTTGGGAAATGCAAAATTTATATGGATTAGATGGAAATGTAAAATTGTAAGTGTTAAGTATGGAGGTGATATGATTACGCTACCCACCTTGATCCCTAGTAGTACCTAGTGGCCTAAACCTAGATACATTTATCTAAGGAGAATTATGTCCCCCAATGGTTAGATGAGACAAGAAGGTAAGATTTTTACTTAGTTATAGATAACAAAGGCTTACATCTATATTGCAACACACTTTACAAAAAAGTCAAAATTATCAACACCATTCTAAGCTATGAACAAATATATGGAATCATCATGGAGTAATGCCTGCTAGCACAGATAAGAGGAAGTGTCTAGGGAGCAAGAATTAATATACCACTGCAGGATGAATCTGAAGCACCAGTGTATGATGAAGTGTAAGAGAGAAGCAAGCATGGATCTGATAAGTTGGAACAAGAACCTTGTACAAGTAGCAACATCACACTCAACAGAGTATGTCTCTAAGGTAGTTACCCTGAAGAGGCAACAAGACCAAATAGGAATTGGATAGGGCCTAGCTAGTGTGGTCTGTTCTTTGTAAGGTTGCAAATAAGTTGCAGATCACCTTTTTGTTACTTATCCATTAGCAAAATCTATTTTGAAGGACATATTGCAGGTCATTAATGGAAAAAAACCAGTGGGGTTGAAACTCTATTACAGTGCTTGTGGGGTTTGCGGTTAACTAGAAATAAGTTGATCTTTCAAAATAAGGAAGTGACTCTTGGTTTGGTTTCACATCAAATTGGTCTCTGTTAAAGTTGGCAACTAGGGCCAAATTCCACTTTGGATCGCTCATTTGATGGAGATAATTATTGCATTGAATTCCTCTTTTCGAGAGGACCAAAATCAACCTAAAGATCACCCAAATCAGACAAGGAGAAATGTGTTTTTAAAGTGAAGCCTGTTGAGAAATCAATGTTAATAGAATTAGGGTTAGATTTCTCTATCTGATAATTACTTGTGAATTTTGTTTGCTTCTTTTACTTATTTGATATATTATCTTTCATCAAGCAATTACCAAATTATGTGTGTATGAAGATCACAAAAACACAAGACACAAGATGTAGGCACTCTACCAGGGCAAACCCCCTATCTAGGGGAAAACCCAAACAAACTCTCTTCCTTCAATAGTTTCTAGAGACTCTTCAACCTAGACGCAAACCTCCTCCAACCACCAAGTCAACCTGCTCTTCTAGCAACTTCGACCCAGAATTTTGACCTTGAAGCAGCAGTGCTTCGACCCAGCAGATGGCAGCAGCAGTGGCTTATAGATTATACAAGAAAAACTTTGATCTCCTAGAGAAACCCAAACAAGAGAGTGAGAGAGAGATAGCCCAAAACTTCAATTTTCTCTTTTCCTTCCTCTTTCTCCAACTTCGCACTTCTTCCAACCTCCTCTTCCTTCTTCGCACTTTTCTAGCCCTTTCTTCTAGAGAGTGCTCCAAATGAGTTTGATCTCCTTGTATATATAGGCTTGAGGTGAGGTTGAATTCCCCTATTTGAGGTCGACTTCATCTTCTTGAGGCCGGCTTGGTATGGATGTGTCAAATACCTAATTTGACTCAATAAAAATATTTTTACATAATTCAAAATCCCAAGAAGGGTCTCTTTAAATGGACAATGACTCTAATGACTCAAAATAAATCCTAGAACTCATCAATGGGAACTTTGACCTAAAACATGATGACCCAAGCATGAAACCCATGCTTTAATAAGTCATTGTGATAATAATAAAATAAAAAAAAAAAAATATTTTGACAAGTACATTACATAATGACTCAAATACATTTATGAAGACCGAACATAGTTACATTTTTTCAATAAAGCCCACACATGTAATTTGTCAATGTTGGCTGCATCATCATGTAGGCTCATGAAGCCCAAGCAACATGTCTTTTGACCCTCAATGACTTGTATAAATAAGGATGACCTCAAACCTCATTTGGCACCTCATCAACACACACATCCTTCTCTCTCCTCATCTGATTGGTTTGTACTACTATTGGGCAGCTGATTTTTCTCACACGTGTGGCAGAAAGGACAACGAAAAATACAAGGCCAAAAATCTAAAGCTTTTTTGTAGTTTGACCAACATTGACTTTGACTTTTTGGGCAACTTTTGACTTCAGATTTTTGAAAGAATCTGTCTCAGCAAGCCACATTTATTGGCACAAAAACCAAGGTAATCTGGGTACTTTGACCTGCGTTGACTATAGGCCAATTTGACCCATAATTTTAAAACTCTGACTCGGATTCGGAACCGGCCAAGAGTCGACTCTAACTCGGTATCCACTCGGCTTAGTTGATTTCAATCACTTGGTCTTTATAAAAAATACATTAAATATTTATTTTTTAATGAAAAAACATATTTTTAAAGATTTTCATTCATGTTTCCAAACTCAAAGCATTAGAGTATAGAGAGAAGATAACATATGCTCAAAGTATGCTCATGAATATATTTATTATATCAAAATGGCACCCAATGCATTGTCCAATACATGTAATATATAGAGATCAAAACAAGAACGCATAACCAAGGAGGCTCTAAATGGCCTCTACAACAAAACATCACTAGTCACTACTGCTAAAAAAGCCAACATCATCTGGCTCAAACTCTGAATCGGAGTCAAAAGAGGAAACCCATGACTCCTCCTCTCCATCAACATCTCCAACTGCAAATATACAAGTAGTAGTACTAGCGGCAGCTGCACACTAAGATAGACAAGCTATGTGCCTGCGTCATGGCTGAGTAGAGGAAGTGCCTGCAACTGAAGGACTTGGGATTGGGCCTGGTACTAGTGGATCTACATTTAACTGAACATTTTGTTGTAATGCCTCCATCTCTAAATCCAAATCAAGACCAATATCCTCATCAGGGTCGAACTCTGTTGATTGACTCTCCACTGCCCAATCTAATGATGGATCAATATCTTCCAACATAATGGGATCTATATCAGTGCTTTTGTTCAACAATTAGTTGCGTCTTATCCAGAGGTTGTATTGGATGTAGAGTAGATCATTTAACTGTTTTTGTTCCAAACGGTTTCTCTTCTTTGCGTGAATCTTCTCAAAGGCAGACCAATTGTGCTCACACCCAAAAGCATTGCAAGTTTGACTCAAAATACGGATTGCAAACTTCTGCAATTGAGGACAATGGCTACCAAATGCCTCCCACCATTGTGCTGCAAAAAACATAGTTGTGTAATGAGTTATCTCAACAAATTATATCCAAATTTCCAATTATAAACAATTTAACAAAATAATAATTTGAAAATTGAAATTGTTTTCCTGGCTAATCTGCTTCCCTTACAATCCTTGTTAGGTTCTTGCCAAATGTACCTATGGCTCTACTGAAACAAGTGATCTATCACCGTATCTCTAGTTGCTCACTCTCCATTGGAACCATGCGCTCAAGGCACTTAACCAATCCATCTCTAACCTCCCCAATCAAAGCTTCTACCTCTAGAGCTTTATAATGGTACATTGGGTTCAAAAAAAACTCAGTTGCATGCATAGGGTGATGGAGTTGATTGTTCCATCTTTGATCAATGATTTCCCAAATGGGCCCATACTTAGCCACTCTATCCTTGTATGCTGCTTTATTTGCTCCTTTGCTTGATCAATAGCCTCATAAATGAAACCCATAGTCAATCTTTCCCCATCCACCAACCTGCAACACCTTAACTAATAATATTTGCTGCCTTTTTCCATTAACTTTCTTTCTCACATCTTTACCATTCTCTTTGCGAGCCCATTGACATTCATTCCATTCATCACTGGAAAACATCCTCTGCAAGTTTCTATGTTGGGAAAGCATAGATTGCAATGTCAAAAAATGAGTTGCAAATCTAGTGATGGCAGTCCTAACAAGATCCTTGCCCCCTATGTTTTTCCTCGTCAGGTTCAAAATCCATGAGTGATTGTAGATATAATTTGTTATGCTTTTGGCACGCTCTACAGTGTTCTTGATCCAATCTATTTTACCAATATCCTCAAGCATGAGGTCTATGCAATGTGCAGCACGTGGGGTCCAGAAGATGGTTTTGTGTTTTTCTCTAACATTTTACCAACAAGAACATAGTTAGAGGCATTGTCTGTGATAATTTAAACAACATTAGCCACCCCCACCTCATCAACAACCTCATCTAAACGTTGAAACAACAAGTGTGCATCTTTCACCTTATCAAATGCATCAACTGATTTTAGAAACATGGTTCCCTATGGGCAAAAGATAAGAAAATTTATGATGGTACGAAGTCCATCCATTTGACATGATGGTACATCCTATTTTCACCCATGAGCTTTTGAAATCTTTCAAACATTCATCAATGGACATAACCTCTTTTTGCAAAACAAATCCCCTTAACTCATGCATAGTAGGGCCTTTGAAGCCCTTTCCAACAGCAAACATGGCATCAAACATAGGTTCATAATATGGTGAACGAGAAGCATTGAAGGGAATATTAGCATCATACCACCATCTAGCTATGTAATCACACGTAGATTCTCTCAATTCTTTCTTCCAATGGTCATCTAATGTAGGTTGCATTTGACCTTTATTAACTTGAGGACCATGCGCACTATCAGAGGGAGAGGAGGGTGTCGCTGTAAAATAACTTTTGATATCACCCTTCTTTTGAATTTTACCCTTACCCTTTTCTTGAATAGACTCCAAAGAGGGAGGAACATAGTGAAAGGGGTTGGATGCATCAGTGCAAGGGATAGATGAAGAAACCTCATAATCAAAATTGGGGTTGGCATCTGTCATGTGTTTTATACTCCTCTTCCTCCCTATTTCAGCCTCTATTTATTTTTGCCTAGCATATTCTTCCTCAAACTTCTCAATTTTTTCTAGCAACTCCTACCTAATATCCCCAATTTGTTATGTTGGTGTTGCACATAGAACAATTTGGCCTCTAAAACCAGCCAAGTGTTGTTTCAGCCTATGAATGCCCCCTCCGCCTCCCTTAATTTTTTTATGACAAAATTTGCAATGGATTGTATTATCAATCATCTCAGCATATGCCCAAGCAGCATCTTTCATTCTAGGAACCATTTTATGATATTTGGACTTGGAAATGAAAGGACAAATGTCTGAAAGTGAAAAGAAAAGATAAAACAACTCTTCAATGTTCATTTCTTTTAGAAAAAATACTCTTTTCAATTTCCATATTT
The DNA here is from genome assembly GCA_000404065.3 of Pinus taeda. NCBI lineage: Eukaryota > Viridiplantae > Streptophyta > Pinopsida > Pinales > Pinaceae > Pinus > Pinus taeda. Next base: position 172,680 of record APFE030230443.1, read on the forward strand.
GCAAGAATAAAAAGTTATATTTGAGAAGTAAAAAAAAATGCCTCTAGCCTCCTCAATGATGCTCCAATGATTGCCCAAGAAGCTCCTCATTGCTGCTCCAATGATTTCCCAAGAGGCTCCTCACTGCTATTCCAAAAACCAACTCCAACTCTTCACAAACTCCTCACAAATGCTCACACAAATGCAATGAGATAGTTGTGAGGAAATGTGAGGGAGTTGGGTGACTTTTATAGGCCTGGAAGAGGGTAGATGCATTGAGGAAAACCTTAAACCAAAAAAAAAAAATTCAAGTCTGACTTTGCCGCCCTTTTCCGCCGCGGACCAACTTAGCCTAGTTATGACGGGCTCGGTCGAGCCGGCCTGTCCGTTACCAAACCAACCAAGTCGATGTCTAGATCAGCCGATTCGGTAATTGATTGGCCTTCAAACTGGTTTTTGTAACAAGCTGGCCCGAGCAAGGGTCCGGCTCGGTTGGCCAGCCTGAGTCTGACTCAAACTGACCTGGTTTTAAGACATTGGTTTGACCGCAGGGTTGACTTCAGGTTGACTGAATTTTACTGCAGATTTGTTGACTGTTTTGGGCTGACTTTGACTAGCAAGAGAGGCTGAGTTCCTCTCTCCTTTGACCAAGTTGTTTTAGGGAAGTCTGACCAGAATTTAATTGTTGTTGATTTTCTGGTTAGGCTTATTTGGCTGTTGTTGACTAAGGGTGGAATTGTAGATTTGACAAGGTTGTTTTGGATAGTGATTTTGATCATCTATTGGAAAGTCAATTTTGACTTTATTGTACTCTCTCTGTTAAACATTTGATATAATAATAAGAAGAATCAATCAAACAGTTTTTCCGTGGCATTTGCCAAATACTGTGTTCTCTTGTTTTCTGCTTTTATTATTCATGTTATATCTACAGTTACTCTCAATGTGATGGTTAATGTGATTGCTATTGGAAATTGTCACACTGGTGTTCTCTTGTTTTCTGCTTTTATTATTCATGTTATATCTACAGTTACTCTCAATGTGATGGTTAATGTAATTGCTATTGGAAATTGTCATTGGGCTAACTAAAAGACATTGAAGTAATTGTTGAAAGCATAAAACATACCATTGTTAACTAAAATGAAAATGGTATCAGAGCCCAAATGAAGACAAATCATCCTACCGACCCAACCCCCAACAATCCCCAAATGCAGAAGGAGAAGGGTTATCGGCTGCGTATAGAAAATCTAATGGAACCAAATTAGGTTCACATAGAAGATGTGATTTCCTTGGATAAACGGAAGAAGTGTTATATCTGAAACACAAAGCGAGCATACAACTGAAATAGCGTGTCCCTGTTATTCAATAAGTAAAGCAAAACGAAAAACTGACATTTCGTATCTCCTAATGTTAAACTGGCTCCACGTCCTGAAGTACCTTATACTAACCCAGATACATGCAAAAGAATACCATCAGTCACAGTAAAATTCAGATAACAGTTACAAGAGAATACCATTGAGTATCCTGAGATCAAGTGTATCCACGTCAAACCCGGCATCATAATACTCGTCGATAACATGACCAGGGGCATCCACATGAGTACCTGTATGGGCACCCATCTTCATTGCAGAATTGTTTGCAATGGACCCATTTTTCATGCTTGCAGCCAGCCAGCGATAAGGGCCCAGTCCCTGTGAAGAGTCCCAAACAGGCAAATCTTCTCGGTATGCATGAGATATATCTAGAATTCTTCCATGGTCTATTGAAGTAGAGATACCCACATCACATGTTCCTGAATCATACCCGGGATGAGCTTCTGATGACGAAACTAAACCAAAAGTTGATGCATAACAAAGCCCCGTTAGGAGCACATAGACACTGCGCATCAGCATGGTTACTCTGCAACTCGAAACGATGTTTGGGTCGTGTTCAGCCAGTCCTAGCTTCAGTTTTGCTGTCCTGGAAGGGGATTTCGTTTTCGTGGAATGTTCTTTATTGGGGATTTCATGGGACAGCACCCATTCACTTAGCGAGTTGTTTTCTTCAGCAGATGCTTTTTGGAAATTTGGGTTTTCAATCTCATTTCTTTAAAATCTCCCAAAAATTTATTAAATTTATTGAAATAAGTATTAAATTTATTGAAATAAGTTTGATGATAATTCTCACACAATGTAAGTCTCTTAAAAGTTTTTATTTATTAAATTTTTTGAAATAAGCTTATGGATAATTCTCAGAGAATCTCAGTCTTTGAAAAGGTTTTTTTTTGAATGTATATAAAGTAAAAATATAAACAATAAAAACATTAGTTTAAATAACACAAATCAAGATTTCACCAAAAATAATATTTTCCTATTAAAAATATAAAAAATTACACTAAAAACAACTCATTTACTCAAATTGTTTAATTAGCATAGGCATAGGTTATTAATAAGCACCACTTAGGGCAATCTAGATGGCTGTAAATTTGCATTATTTTAGAAAGCTATAGATATTTTGATGTTGGTTTGTCATGTAGAAAACTAGAATAACAAAATAGTACCATTTTTGTCTAAATAATGGAAATTATCTTATATTAATCTATATGTCTCGAAATATCTAAGTTTTTATTGATGTGCATAACTCTATTTTGTGCCTATTACTCTTGATAAGAAGCATAACAAAAGGTTATAATAGTCTCATCCTAGCTAATGTAAAGTATGAGTGTTGTTGCAAGTTGGTTTTTTTTTTCCAAGTTTATTATTTTTTGGGTTAGCTTTGTGATTTTTCATTTAGTTTTTGAGTTTGAAGTTGGAGTGTGTTTATAAATATTACTATTTTTTTTTGTTGAGCTTTACTTTTATCCACTGACACTTTGTTTATTATGGTTTTATTTCCATTACTTGTAAAAATTTTAAAATTTTCTTGTATTTGTGTGTATCAAGTATCGATTATCCAATATTTTCTATTACATTTTCATCTGGTATGAAATGCATTTCAACTTTTATCTTTTTTTCTACAAGATTTATCTCATTTTAGGCGTCCCAAGTTGTTTGCTCCTTGTAAATAGCAGTTGAGTTTTTAACATTTACCTAAGCCATTGTGCAAGGATAGCCTCTACGACCACCTCTTGAGTGGGTATACTAGCCCATGTTATGTGTTAGAGTCCTATAATAATAGGATTCATAATTTTGAATTGGCTATGGTTAGTCTTGTAATATTGTACATACTTTTGCTTTCTGCAAAATGTTTTCCATATTAAAAATTAAAAAATGTAAAGAGGGCATGTCCTAAAAGAATAATAAAAGACAAAAAAGTGAAAAAATATGAACCCCAAAATGAATAAAACAGATCATGAAAGTGTGCAAATTCAAATGCCACTACTTTTTACTTTATTGTGCAAAATAAGGTTATGTGCAGCTTCTCATAAATGCCACAATCCATGATGGTCAAATAGCTTAATCTTGACTCATTCATGCTTTAAAGTTCATGTTGATAGATAGAGAATAAAGATCTAGCCAAACTGTTTAACCTTAGCATATTAGTAGTTAGGTAGAGAATAAAAATGAGCTCACCAGTTTAATCTAAGCCATTGGAAGTTATAGGATTAGAATTAAATAGTTTGCTTGTCAAAAGAAAATGGAATAAAGGGTCAACAAGCTCAAATGCACCCAATAAAGTGAAGAAAAAATGTTAGGATAAATAAAGGGTAGATAGAAGAAAGGTTGCAAATGTACAAGGTTGTTGAGTCAAAAGCACATTTATCATGTTTAATCCTATGTTTCATGTGCAGGAGCATTTGTGAAAAAGAAAAGATGTTCACAAGCTGGTTTAACTAATTTCCCCGCATTTCACTATGCCCCCACATGCTTATTTGTTAATTTCCCATTATCCCTTTATCACTTATAAATCCCATTTTTCCCCTCATTTTGACCCTTACCCCTTGGTTTCACACATTTCCTTAGTAATTACCCTTCAAAATTCATCCCCCTACCCAAAACCATTTTCCCTAGTGTGAAACCCATTCCCCATTGCAAATATTACCTTCCCCCCTTGTTAATTTCCCTATTTCCCTTCAAAAACTCATAAAAACCCGCTTATCCTAAGTTTTTATCCCCCCGCATTATCTAATTAACTCCTCACTTCATATTTCCCCAACAAACCCTTTTAACCCACCAACCCTTGGTGCAGTTAAAAAACCCCCACCACATAACCCATGGTCCCATTTTAATTACTCGTTGCTTATATTAAACCCAGCCTTATTTACTAATTAATTACCATTACGTGTAATTAAGTCCCGGGCCCCGCAAATCCCTTTCTCGATTCCCTCCGTGCATCTTAACCACGCAACAGTTGGCTGATCTCCTACCCCCATATCCGACGGTGCGCATCCATATTGCGCGGGTTCATCGTCCAACCAATAGTAACCCAAGAGCATGTGAGATTCGCGGTTTTGCTTGGGCGTTGTTCTGTTACGTGGCGGCACCAAGTGAGATCACGTGCTCGCGAAAAATACCACCTACCCTCCAAAAGCGGTGCGATGGCCCAGGAAACCACCTCCTCGCCCAAACCAAAAACTGTCCACTGTTCATTTAAAGTTTCTGCGCCAAAATGTGATCGTTACCCGTTAAAAGGCCGGAAAAGCCCCAATTCATTCTTTTCACTCATTTTTCACTGCAACTGCTGCTCAAGCCATTTGCGACACCCTAAACCTGAAAACGACCAAATTGACCATCGTTTGCCGCCTAAAGAAGCTCCATACACCCAATTTGAGCAACCAGTTCACTGTTGAAGCCACCATACCCTCTACATTCACCATTGAACCCAATTTGTAAGCGAGACCGCCAAATTCCAGGTATTCTTGGGAAAAACCAAAACGACCTTCTCAATTTGAAAACGCACAGTTTAAATGAGCAGTTAATTAATTGAATTAATTAAACAAACCTTCCTGAAAATTGAAGAAAAGACTTATTGGTATACCCCAAAACCCTCTTTTTACAGTCTGTAATTACCCACTCACTGTGCCAGAAACTCCTAAACCTCACTTCTAAAACCTCTACAAGCCCAATTCAAATCCATAAACTTAGATGTGGCTTCCCAAACCTCTCTGGACGTGAGACCTCTGTCAACCCCTCACTTGGACATCGACCACCTTGCGTTAACAGACAGAGATTTTCAAATAAAGGATACTTTTTCACCAGCTTACCTTCTAAAGCTCCACTGCTGGAGTAAGGACAGATTCATGAACCAGAACAATGATATCCACCTTTGGGAATCTAATTTACCCAAATATTTGTTTCCATAAGTACACCCATTCCCAGATATTATCCATTTTTGTCATGCTTGCTACATTCCTAACCAAAGAGTTATTGTCACCCCTAACCAGCAAGTGTTATTTACTATCACTACAGAATCCATCAACCAAATGTTGCAGGTTCAACCAAGCCCTAATGAGACCCCATTGTCTATTGGTGACTTGCTGGACCTATATGTCAAGTTAGACCTGGCCAAAAAAGCCCAAATTTTCCAAACTTTCATCATAGAGGACCGTCATACTCCCACAGATAGTCCTCCTTATGCTGCCACCATTTTTTCAGAAAAAGGAAGATAGATTATTACCATGCTCTCTTGCATCCTAGGATATACCTCAGATGAGCATGTGGATGAGGTTGTCCTGGCCTTTCTTTCCATCTTTAGCCCAGGCAAGCCTCCTGTTGTGATCTACAACTATTCTTAGTTCATTGCAGACAGGATACATGAACAGTTCACCAAACTACCAACTGAGAGAGTCTTCAAGTCCTCCTCTATGTTATTTCATATGTTTTTATATTATCAATTAGATAAATTCCCTGTCAGCATCCAGAAGTTGGATACCAAGGGAAATCAAAGATCATTTATTTATTGGATACCCTTGATCCAGAAATACTCCACTGCATTCACCTATAAGGACTTCATTGATTCATTTGTCCATCTAGTCATGAACAAGCTGACCAGTAGCCCTCAGCCCAGAATCAACCAAGGCATCAAAAGGGTGTTACAGTTAGCCAAGAACAGCAAGGTGGGAGACTGGTATCTATACCAGAACCACACAAAAATTAGAATTTATGGATGCCAACTTGCCCCTTATAAACTGCCCAAATACCTCCCTATGAGGATATTTGCACTGGAACATTTTAGGCAGATCATCGATTCTGATGAAGTCAACTTCCTAGCAGCAAGGAAGAAAACCCAATTTAAAATGAAAAATCAATTTGGCCCCTCCATTTATAATAACAAAGAAGCTGGACTAGAGGCAGATAAGATTCAGCAACAAATGAAGTTCAAAAACAGTTTTATGTGGCAGTATGACCCTCATGGGGTCATAAATAAGTTGAGAATCAAGGTTAAATTGGGACCTTTCGTCCACCATCCTAGACCGAATATTGATAGGTTTGTCAACCAATCAAAATGGTTGGAAAACACATTAATTGACATGGATAGCACAGTAGTGGATGTAGATAATGCATTGATTGATGTAGAGAAAACAAATTGATGAAAGTTCTTTCTTGTAGGTTCCAGAACTAGGGGAACCAATGTATATTCCTCATGTTTTACAGACCCCAGCAAATGAGGAGAGAAACCCAAAAAGAAAGACGGAGGAGGGTTCCATTTCTGCTATGGAAACCACAGATGAGCATTTTGAGCTCAGGAAAAGGCCTAAGCTGAACCCTGTAACTGAATAGGAAAAAACCATTGAATCAGTGGAAATCATTGACGCTGATACAATGGTGGAAAGAAGCAAAGGCACAACTGCTTCAGGAGAAACACAACAACCATCAACATCTAACACTCAATTGATTAAGAAACAACTCAGTGTTGAGGTTTCTTCTTTCACCAAGCCAACAGATAAAGAAAAGGACATTAAGGACAAGTACAAGGAAATCAAGTTGATAAATAAGAAGTTAAAGGCTGAAACATATGCCCAATACTTCAAACACACACCAGCAAATCAAAGCAGGTTGATGTCAACTTTTGACATCAAAGCAGGAAAAATGCAGGTGTCCTTCATGCAGCCTATTGTTTAGCAGTCAAAAACATCAGCTGACTACATAAAAACTGACTTCGAGGTGTTGGCTAGGGATGTTCATCCCATTTACTAGATTGAATTCCACAAGCAGGTTAGAGAGATGATCTACTCCACCTTGACAGGGAAGGCCATGGCTGCACATAAGTTGCAGAGTTCATTATATAACATTGCAGCCCAATATAAATTGGAAAAGGCCTCCTCACAGGCCAAGGACAACATGATCAAGTCATTGGAGGACTTGGTAATTGAGCTGGGGCATGATCCAAATGACATCAAAGTTGTTGAAAAGTTGATAAAGAAGAAGAATGAGGACATTGTAGCTCTTAAAAAACAACTAAAACTTCCTCATTCACAACACCCGCAGACAAAGGAGGTCCTAGAGAGCCAAACAAACTAGGAGGAGATGATGGACTTGGTTCTACAATTGAATGATCAGCCGAAGGAAATGGAAAAGGAGTTAGACAACTTGATACAGTTAAAACAAGCTAGTCTTGAGACTGCCTCTGCCACTGTTATCCCAACGATTACTATTGTTGTACCATCCACCTTGGCAGCATCATTAGCTCCTACAACTCAAATGGCTACAACATTGCCAACTTCTACAACGTCTACATTAGCAACAGGGTCAACAGGTGATGAGGCAAGTAAGTTGGTCAAAGCAATGGAAGACAAGTCCATTCAGACCACTGAAATGAACAAACTCAAGGTAACCAGTCTAGAGACTGATTACAAGCTTGCCCAGATTATGCATAAAGAGGAAATACAAAAATCAATTAGAATGAATGAAAGAATTAAAAGCTTGGAGAAGGAGTTAACTTTGAAGGAACCCCTAGGCCAAGCTAAGGAACAATTGTGGGCCAATATTGTTGGAAATACTGAGGGGGGAGTGAATCAGTATTTCTTTTTCAACTATTATTTTACCAGTTAAAACATTTATATTCAAAACACAAGATGAACAACAAGTATCAATGCTTTTATTAATATAATCTTTGCAATAAAACATATACAATATATAAATGGTTGCAATCAATTGCTAAGCACCAACTTGGACTTTTGTGAGGCTCCAACTCTAGTTCGCCAAGGAAACAATCTTGGACTTAGGAGCACCAAATACCAAGGACTTCAATCTTTCCAATTCCTGAGACACCAGTCCCAAGGACACCAATCCTTCCTACTTCTAAGGCACCAATCCCAAGGACTCCAATCCTTCTTACGTTTGAGGCATCAACCCCAAGGACTCCATCCGTCTTACTTTTGAGGCACCAACCCCAAGGGTTCCAACCCAATCTTGTAAAGGCATGTTTGATAGTAATGTTCTGCTCTCAGAACTCTTCTTTACTGAGTTTTGTCTGTTTACAACTTCATTGTAATCTCCATGCTACAACATCAATGACAACCAGTCTTCTTATGAAGGAGTTTTTACAACTCTTCATACTGTCCACACAGAGTCTCCAATAGCCTTCATGACCTCTATTAATGTCTCCACACAGCTTTAGTGAGTCTACTATTAGCTACACTAAGCTCTGCATAAGAACCAACTTTCTGTTCAAGCATTTGTTCTTACTATCACAGTAAATGCTTTAGCATGACTGCTTCTCTGCTAACTACTTCTCCCTTCAAACAATGTCAGATAAAACTTTATTTATTACATCCGAGAATTGTTCTACAGACTACATTGTGTACCTGATTAATTCTTTCACAGGGTAACCCGATTAGCAGAGAAGCTCACCCTTCTAATGCCTCCTATCCTGTTGGTCCTTCGGCCCTTTTCTGTTCCGCTGGACCCTACAACTGCCTCTGTTTCCTCCAGCTTTCTTAACAACACTTCCACTTTCCTTGTTCTCTGTTTTTTGTATCTTCCTGATGCCTCTAATCGTCAGTTTCCTCTTTCCGTTGGCTCTTTGGCTTCCTCCTCGGTCGCTATAGTTTCCTTTGCCTCGCTTGATCCTTTAGTTTCCCTCCTTGGTTGTTGTAGTTTCCTCTGCCTATTTGGATTAGCCAATGCTTCACAAACACGTTAATATAGAAGAGAAGGCCAACTTACAAAGGAAATGATGTTCATTAAACCATATCAGAGAGAGGTCCCTTTTTTTTTTCTTTAATAACGTTCATATACTGGGCTTTACTGTTAATGGAGAGACTATACTAATCAGGAGGCCCCACCTACCACGTCACCATTGCAATCACAATCGCCTTCGTTTAGGCTTGTTGAACTATCAGAACTATTATTTATGCATTTTGGCCTTCAAACCCCGCACAATAAAATTATTTGAAATACACAAGAATATATGGAAAAACCGACCAAAATGCTTAAGGCGAACTTCAAAATCATTACACCCGCATCTATAACTGCATCGGGTCCGCTATGTAATCGCAACCGACAGTCACAGCTTCCGGAGGTCTTTTATAAGTCGAGCTTGTGACATCGCCAATGGCCGATGGCCGATTCTCCCGCGAACGCGATATAGCATTGAGCCAAACTATAATGTTGCATCGGGTCTGCAACATATATCGCAATTGGCACTTTTAGGGGTGACACCCCTTTATATATTGCAATATGCGAGTTTCAATGGGCGGATGCAATATAATATTAAACCATTGCTAATGTTGCAGCAGGTCCACAACATATCGCAATTAATTATATATATATATATATATATATATATATATATATATATATATATATATATATATATTATATATATATATATATATATATATTGTGCAAATTTGCATGTTTTAATGTGGCAAGACTTAAAGCCCGAATATATGAAATACACTTAAAAACCATGCTTCAACACACTTAGCGGACTTCACCTATTTATACACTTGGACAGATATGTCTCGTCGGGTCAAGACATATATATCGTTGTCGAGGGTTTTGGGTAGTGGCTCGTTCTAGAACCCGCTGATTATGATATCATCGATATATACATATACTCTGCCTCTATGCTCCGATATATGTATATTTGCTACCTTCGATAGTGTATATTGCATATATGTATATGTTTTCTGCCTCTTTTAACTCTTCCGCCTCCTATAACTCTTCCGCATATATATATATATATATATATAATATATATATATATATATATATATAATATATATATATATATATATATATAATATATAGTATATATATTCTGCTTTTTGGCATCAGTGACATATATTACCCTCAATAGTTCTTCTTTGGCATCCATTGCTCCCGATAGTCCTTCTTTGGCATACATTACTCCCGATATGGCTCCAGTAGCTCCAATAGCTCAGATCGCTCTGTTTTTCTCCTCTGATAGCTCTGTTTTGCTCCTCTGATAGCTCTGCTTTGCTCCTTCGATATGCTAACTCCTCTCGGTTCTTCTTGGGTATGTATTATATGTGATGCTCCTCTGATATGGCTCCTATTGCTCCAATGTCTTCCTTTGGCTTTGAAGTGTCTTTCAATGACCTCCTCTGGTACCTTCATACCTTGATGGCTTTTGCCTTTTCCGATATGCCTCTCTTGCTCTGGTATTCTGCAATACTCTTAAGCATAAGCGATAGCTTTGATATGCCTCCTTTGTTAACTCCTCCGTTAACAGACTCTTGCTTATGGCTTGGCTATCTTGATGGCCTTGCTCCTGTCTCTTCATGGATCTGCTTTGCTTCCCCTTCATGGATCATCTAGTATCTAGAATATTGCCATATTAACATCAATGACAACCTAGGTCAACAATCTCCCCCTTTGTTATTGATGGAAATATTCTTCTTCTCTCCCCCTTTGACATCAATGGCAAAGGAGTGCTTTGGGACTCCCCCTATCAAACTGCTCTTCTTTTTACTCAAGATAGAAGGATTGATGCTTTATCATCAATTAGCACATTATTCCCTCTTCATGTCTCATAACTACTTTATCATGGCTTCGACAATGCTTAAAGATGCTCTACTTCAATGCTTTCAATCAGATTGGAAATAGCCATACACCAAGTGTCCAAGTCCAGGTTTATATGCTTCAATCCATATTGTTGTCTCCATAGTCAGAATTGAGAGGCCTTCATAGTCCGAATCAAGAGAAAATGCCACTGAATTTTTTTTTCTTGTTATCTTTCTTCAGATCCGAGTTCCTTTGTGTTTCTGTGCTTCTCCTTAAGTCACTACCATCCAGTGTTCAACATCATTTCATTTGAATGAAATGGTGAGAGGTTGTGCCTCAATGTTGCTATATTTTCTAAGTGGCTAGTATCAGCATAAGTTATATTTGACTACACAACATTATCCTTTCTATGAGCCATCTTCTCCTTGTGTTTTTGTACATATCTCTGCAAGTTATTTGCGCTCGCAGATTTAGATATCCTATATGTGACTGTCTTTTAAATTCATTTTGTTGATTTGCATCTTCTTGCAATGCTTCAGTTTTGTTATATGCTGCCAGATGCTCTTACTTCAAACTCCATTCCAGATGTATCTATTTGTTTGAAGATTGCCTCTATTAGTGTCCATAATTTATCTGTTCTCACATTAAATCCCTGACTCAAGACATTTAGCATTTGTAATATCAGCACCATAGTTATTTGCCCTATTTCTCTAGCATTAGATGAATTTCTTTGTTGCTCCAAATACTACTTAGTGATTGAGTGGAAGGCATCTTTAACAACAGTCCAAATAATGGTTACAGGATCATGTTCTTCAATGGAGTACTCCTGAGAAATGATCTTTATCAAAGAATGATTGTTAATATAGCTTAACAAGGATTTCATAAGGACCCTTTCACTAATAGCTTCTACAATAAAAATCAATAATCACAGGCTCCCCCTAACTATATGCATCATCTCTTTTGGCAGAGTCTTCCCATCAAATGCTTAGATTGTCAAAATTCAGGCCAATGACATGTGTTGTTGGTTGGAGAGTTCAAGAGACTTTCGGATTGTATTTTCTTCCTTCTCCATACTTGTGCAACTTTCTTCTTTTGAATGGTTCTAGCTTGTGTAAGAGCCCAAGCTAAGTTACAATCACGTGCCATATGACCAATGTTATGACACTTGAAGCATTCTACATTGTTCATGAATAAGAATTCATGATTTCTTCCTGCAAAATTGTTTCTTGGAGATTGTTGGGGACCATAATATCTATCTTTATGAGATGGTTTACAATCTTTTGCCATGTGGCCAAAGTTTGTACAAGAATAACAATAACCAAATAATGAACTTTGGTACCTGGGAGATGGAGATTTCCTTGATGTACTTCTGAAGCCTTTCTGCCTTGGGATCCTTTGATGATAACCATTGCCTCTCACATCTTTAACATCATCTACATTTCTTCTTGGAGTAGGATTTCTTCCATTGTAGCCTTGATGTTTCTCCTTGCCTTTGCTAGAACTGGGAGCATCACCATTTATTTCTAGCTTCTTCACATCCCTTTTGTTTGAAGCATTGTCATTCTTGTTTAAGGATTCACCTACATACCTGAGACCTGATTTATCAAATGGACATCTGTGATAGCTGAGCATGTCATCCAAGGCCTAAGAGCTCTTCAAGATTTTGTTCATCACTTCAACATTTTTTCTGAGGAAGACAATCTCTTCTTCCAATCTTTCACACTCATTATTCTTCTTAGCAAGTTTTTTCTCAGTTTCTTCCTTGATACGAGTAGCTTCATCTGCTTCTATTTTAAGGGAGATGATATCCGACTTCATTTTGAAGATTTCTTCATCCTTTGCTTTTAGTTGACATATCATGGTGTTTCTTTCCTTCCCTGCTTCATCAAACTGTCCTTCTATGACTTCCAATGCTTCCATTGTCTTTTCAAATCCTTGTGCTTGTTTCCTTACTTCTTGTAGTTGAGATTTGAGAGAGGAGACCTCTACCTTGTACTAACCAATCTCTTCTTCAAGTTTGTTCAAGCTCTTGTGCCTTTGTTCAAGTTGAATTGACAAGGTATCTTCCCGTTTCCTTGCTTTATCCAATTGATTTGTCATGGATATGACTTCTTCATGATGCTTTCTTTTGCTTTGATGAAATTCCTTCTTAAGCTTGGCAAGCTCTTCATCCCTTTCTTGTACTTGACGCTTGACAAGGTCAACTTTCTCCCTTGTTTGATCTTGGTCACCAACTAGTGCTATCTTCTTAAGTTCCTCATTTTCCTTTTTCAAATTGTTAATATCTTCCATGGCAGCAATAAGTTGAGCGAGGAGATCATCTACAAAATATTTTTCATTCTCTTCATCTTCTAGGTCTGCTTTAGCCTTGATGTCATCATTCCCATTTTCAGCTCCAATGATGGGTTCTGGATTTCCTTCTTGATTTCCATCATCTTCTTGACTAACGGTCATGGTCAATGCTCCTTTTGAGTGAAGGTAATGAAGTTTGTCCCATATACCCTTTGCTGATGAATATTTTCCTATATTGTTCTTTATAGAATCAGGTAGCCCATTCAAGATTGCCTTCAATGCTTTTGCAGTGTACTCCTTGGATTATCCATCCATCCTGCTATCAACAATCACTGGTTTCTAGATTTCAATGCCTTGAGTTTGTAAGAAATTCCTCATTCTTGCTTCCTATATATTAAAGTTCCCATTGAACCATGGAGCCTCCTCAAATTGATTGTCTTTTATTTTAGTGGTAGAGGGAGACACTTCCTTAGGAGGATTGGAGACTTTCTTCCTTGACTTCGCCATTTGTGTTCTAAAGATCAACCTTCAAGCTGTTAGGCTTTGAATGAAGGTACTGGCTCTAACACCAATTGTTGGAAATAGTAAGAGGGGGGGGTGAATCGATATTTCTTTTTCAACTATTATTTTACTAGTTAAAACATTTATATTTAGAACACAAGATGAACAACAAGTATCAATGCTTTTATTAATATAATCTTTGCAATAAAATAGATACAATATATAAATGGTTGCAATCAGTTGCCAAGCACCAACTTGGACTTTTGTGAGGCTCCAACCTCTAGAGCTCCAACTCTGTTTCGCCAAGGAAACAATCTTAGACTTAGGAGCACCAACTCCCAAGGACTTCAAACCTTCCAGTTCCTGAGACACCAGTCCCAAGGACACCAATCCTTCCTACTTCTGAGGCACCAATCCCAAGGACTCCGATACTTCTTACTTTTGAGGCATCAACCCCAAGGACTTCAATCCTTCTTACTTCTGAGGCACCAACCCCAAGGGTTCCAACCCAATCTTATCAAGGCATGTTTGATAGTAATGTTCTACTCTCATAACTCTTCTTTACTAATTTTTATCTGTTTACAGCTTCACTGTAGTCTCCATGCTACATCATCAATGACATCCAGTCTTCTTATGAAGGAATCTTTACAACTCTTCATCTTGTCCACACAGAGTCTCCAATAGCCTTCATGACCTCTGATAATGTCTCCACACAGCTTTAGTGGGTCTGCTATTAGTTGCACTAAGCTCTGCATAAGAACCAACTTTCTTTTCAAGCATATGTTCTTACTATCACAGTAAATGCTTCAACATGACTGCTTCTCTACTAACTACTTCTCCCTTCAAACAATGTCAGATAAAACTTTATTTATTACATCCCAGAATTGTTCTATAGACTACATTGTGTACCTGATTAATTCTTTCACAGGGTAACCCAATTACCATAGAAGCTCACCCTTCGAATGCCTCATGTCCTGTTGGTCCTTCGGCCCTTTTCTGTTCTACTGGACCCTACAGCTGCCTCTGTTTGCTCTAGCTTTTTAAACAACACTTCCACTTTCCTTGTTCTCTATTTTTGGTATCTTCCTGATGCCTTTGACCGTAGGTTTCCTCTTTTTGTTGGCTCTTTGGCTTCCTTCTCGGTCACTGTAGTTTCCTCTGCCTCGCTTGATCCTTCGGCTTCCCTCCTTGGTCGTTGTAGTTTGCTTTGCCTATTCAAATTAGCCAATGCTTCACGGACACGTTAATACAGAAGAGAAGGTCGACTTACAAAGGAAATGATGTTTATTAAACCATATCAGAGAGAGGTCCCTTTTTTTCTTTAATAACGTTCATATACAGGGCTTTACTCTTAACGGATAGACTGTACTAATCAAGAGGCCCCACTTGCCACGTCACTATCGTAATTGCATTCACCATCATTTAGGCCTGTTGAACTATCGAAACCATTATTTATGCATTTTAGCCTTCAAACCCTACGCAATACAATTATTTGAAATACACAGGAATATATGGAAAACCGACCGAAACACTTAAGGGCGGACTTCAAAATCATTACACCCGCATCTATAACTGCATCGGGTCCGTTGTGTAATCGCAATCGGTAGTCGCAACTTCCGGAGGTCTTTTATAAGTCGAGCTAGTGACATTGCCGATGGTCGATGGCCGATTCTCCTACGGATGCGATATAGCATTGAGCCAAACTGTAATGTTGCATCGGGTCCGCAACATATCACAGTTTTATATATATATATATATATATATATATATATATATATATATATTATATATATATATATATATATATATATATATATATATATATTATATTGCAAATTTGCATGTTTTAACGTGGCAAGACTTGAAGCCCGAATACATGAAATACACTTAAAAACCATGCTTCGACACACTTAGTGGACTTCACCTGTTTATACACCCAGACGGATATGTCTCGTCGGGTTTGCACATATATATCGTTGTTGGGGGTTTCGGGTAGTGGCTCATTGTAGAACCCGCCGATTATGATATCGCTGATATATACATATACTCTGCCTCTATGCTCCGATATATGTATATTTGTTGCCTTTGATAGTGTATATATATATATATATATTCTGCTTTTTGGCATCAGTGACATATATTACCCCCAATAGTTCTTCTTTGGCATCCATTGCTCACGATAGTCCTTCTTTGGCATACATTACTCCCGATATGGCTCCTTGGCATATATTACTCCCGATATGGCTCTGGTAGCTCCGATAGCTCTATTTTGCTCCTCCGATAGCTCTGCTTTGCTCCTCCAATATGCTAACTCCTCTCGGTTCTTCTTGGGTATGTATTACATGCGATGCTCCTCCGATATGGCTCCTCTTGCTCAAAAGTCTTCCTTTGGCTTTGCAATGTCTTTCAATGACCTCCTCTGATACCTTCATACCTTGATGGCTCCTGCCTTTTCTGATATGCCTCTCTTGCTCTGATATTCTACAATATTCTTAAGCATAAGCGATAGCTTTGATATGCCTCCTTTGTTAACTCCTTCGTTAACATACTCTTGCTTATGGCTTGGCTATCCTGATGGCCTTGCTCCTGTCTCTTCATGGATATACTCTGCTTCCCCTTCATGGATCATCTAGTATCTAGAATGTTGTCATATTGACATCAATGAAAACCTAGGTCAACAAATATCATTGACTATGTCAATGATACTTGGCCATCCATTCAAGTAATTTTTGAGAAGATTGACTTGGTAAAAGAGGCTACAGAAGCCATGCAGAGAGTAAAAGCAGAACTGGGAGACATGCTAGAGGAAGATGTAAGAATCATTCACTTCCTCAATTCCAAAAATAAGTATGAATTGCAGGAATTAGAGATACTTGACAAGACAGGTACAATACTAGAAGTAAAAATGGTCCTCACCAAGAGGAATTTAATGTTAAACCTTGAAGATAAGTGCCAAACCATGCAACTGGCTATAGACAGATTCATGGTTAAGTTTGAAGTTTTGAGGCAAAAGGGTCTACCCAATCCCTTGGTAATAAATGACAAGTTAAACCCACAAGAGGACTACAACAAAAGAATCAGAGAAGTGGCCAGAGATCAAGTAAATACTTCATCTATGAAGGGGTTTCCTATTGGCAAGGTCCTATACCAGACTTTTGAGAACTTGTTTTACCTCGAGCATGAGGTAAAACACCTTTTTGTGAATAAGCCCACTTTTACCAAGTATACAAAGGCAGATGAGATTTATAGGAAAATGGTAAATATCCAATTACTAGATGCAAAAACATGGGAGAAATTGAATGACTTACTGTAGAAACTCATAGTCAAAATGTAAAAATGTATAGTAAGAGTAAAACAACACAGTAAAAGGATAATGACAGGCTAGCCAGATGAAAGTGTATCAGGTGAAAGTGTATGAGTTGAAAGGTCAAAATGAGAAGAATAGCCAGCGTGAAGACCAAACAACGAAGCAGAGGTTAAAAGGCAAAATATCAGAGCTTAAAGACAACACAAACCTAATAAACAGGGACAACAAACAATAGTTCAATATTTGTCTCTATCTTCTTGCATGAAGATATTTCTTTCTCCTAGATTAGTTCCCAAGACGGTTTGGGATATTTTGTAAATTATCTTTGTATAAATATTTCATAATTTGAAGTATTGAATGTGGATTGCTATACATTTGTAGAGTTATTTTGATCATAAACCTAAGGGTTATTGTACCAATTTTTCAAGTCAGCAGACTGAAGCAAGTAATAAAGAGATTGCATTACAGGATTCATGTGTTGAGCTATTGCAGTGAAGTATTTTATTTGTCAAAATTTGTTATTTTCTTATGTATTTCACAAACTTAAATGTTATCTAAAGTTGAATGAATTAACTGGAAATTTATCTCAGAATTTGTTTAAGTACACAATGTTTTAAATAGTTGACCATTTCTATGTTTTCCTCTGATATCCAGATTTGAGAATCCTTAATTTCTCTCCCATCCAGGTTGACCTCTTTCACTTTCTTCATAATCCGGCCTAAGGAACCTTAATTGCTCCCTGGATCCGATTGAAAACCACTTTACCATCTAGCCCTTGAGATCTTAAGTAACTTAACTATCTTTCCCTCTAGACACTGTTTTTAGAACTTGATCTAGTCCTGTTTGCTTGACATTTGACCCCATAGCCCAATGGTGAAATACATCCCTCTATTCATCCAAGTAAGTGATCCCACCACCAAATCCAAATCAAAACCCAAGTACAATCATAACTAGCCTAAAATCAATTAACTAAACAAAGTTAAATCATAAAGAGAGAGCCCTCTCTGAGCATTAAGAAGGCTAGATCCTAATCTCCAAAGTAGGTTTGTGGTTACCTCTATCATTTCTTTCTCTAACAACTCTACAGAAATTTTGGAATGATAACATTATGACTGGGCATTTTTATTATAGTGTGGAACCAAGACTCTAGTTAGGGGTGACAGAGAAACTAATGACAAGAGATCGATAAGATAGTTATGGATGTTTGGGATGAAAGATTAGTGTAAAGGGATGAAGTTGAGGGATAAGTGTTGAGTTTGAGGAAGGTCAGGATAAGGTAGGTAAGGAAAAAGTGAGTTATACCTATAAGATTGAGGAGTGAGACAAACCAACCGGAAAAGTAGGGGAAAAGAAGCCTATGAAGGTTAAAAAAAATCATATGGAGAGATTGGGGCTTACTACAAGGGTGGAACCAAGGTGGAAATGGAATATGACTAAGTGGTGCCCAAGAACTAGGGACAGATACCCAATTTCTAAACCAAGCACAAGCTAGAACAATTATTAGAGTGAAAACAAAAATCCAACTTAACTAGTTGAATGTACTTACCCCACTGCATGTGATCAGTAGATTTAGTTTTAATGCCAAGCAAGAAATCATTTTATCTTCTGAATGTGCTATATTGTGCTCCATGATGACTAGATGTAGAGATGAGTACTGGCCAAATTATCATGTACGTGGGGATGAAGTTACTTGTATTGTTGAATGAAGTGTGACATTAATTTCCTTAATCTTTGAGTGTGTTACATGCAAGACTTACTACCTTCAACCTTTGCCATCTATCGTATATGAGCTATGTCTAAAGGAGGTGGTCAATAACTCAACATTCCCATGAATATGGTTGATATATTAGCACCCCATCCAGGGAAAGTAGATATTCTTGTGCCATTTTGTGGCAAGTTTCTCTTAGAGGGCTTTTAATGTCTGCACTCTAGTTTTTTGTCTAATGGAGTTAGAGTATGTTTCAAACCTTCATTGGCTAAAAAATATGCCATTTTATTCCTTGGCATTTTGATATGAAGTGGCACAAGAGACTGTTAATTTTATTGTGTCCACTTCTGAGACAACAGTTTTTGGAAAATTTCAAAAGAGCAAAGCCCTATTTTAGTTTCTTTAACATATTGGTGATTAGATAAGAGTCTCCTTCCACCTATAAGCATAAATAGTTATTGTGAATGGTTATTATTAAACCAAATTCCAATCTAAATAACTCTATATAATTATTGCTTTCAATGCCCACAACTCCTGTGTAAATATGCAAGATGTTACATGTATGCTCTCTAAAAACCCTACCAAAGGTGGTGATCCAAGGGATCAGTTTAGTGCTCAAAATTCAAAGTGTTCAAAAGTGCTCTAAACCTATACTAGTGCGTAGATCTCAGTGATCTGAATCCAATGCAACTTGAATTGTTCAAAACCAATATCGTATGCTCCCGCTATCGCGTTCTGATCAAATTCCCAAACAGGGAAAAAAATTACAAGTGACAAGTTGACTATACATTTCTGGGCCAATGCCATGGCCAGTTGAGCACTCCTGATTGGTCAAAAAATATTTGAATTTGATTGGTTCATAATTTTTTTAAATATATTATGTGGTTGACTATGCTTTTAAGGGTCTAATGGGGGAGAGCCACGTGGGCTAATTGTTGACTGCCACGTGGCCTCCTGTTGGTGTAATAAAATTTGGTTGAGGGTTGAAGCAACCCATGGGAATCGAACACAGGACTAAGCACCAAGCAGCAAGACCCACTACCACTGCACTATCACTACGAGACTTAGCCTCTATAGATCTCAGCATAAAGTTGAGTGCAAATGCTATTGGGGGAAGGGACCAGGGCTAAGCCCTAGCCCATGGCCACACCCCACACCACATGACCGATGGAGGGAGCCAAGATCTCGGGGCTTAGCCCTAGCCCCAATCCATGGTCACAACCCACAATTATACATCGGAGTGAACCACAGGAAAAGTTGGAGGGGGCCAACCCTTAGCGCTCGGAGCAGGGGCCCGCCCTAGATCACATGGGTCTTAAATGACCACAATCGAACCTTAAAAATTTATGTGTCGGTTTAACACCAAGCCCCAGGTTCCACGTGACCAGTGGCCGTTATGTTGGGGGCCTGACTGGCGGGGGCGGGCGGTTAGCCCCAGCCCTTAGGCACGTGGCCCATATGACCACAATTTTCAAAAAGTGGGGGTTAACGAACATTTTAATTATTTGACAATTTCACCTGTCGAGCGGGATTGTAGGCCAGATTTGTGCGTTGGTTCTGAGTTTGGGGTGCTAAAGCCAGGTTTGGGTCAAATTATCGGATGGTTAGCTATGGAAATTGGGAAAAACTTTGAAGAATCATAACTTTCTCAGTTTTTAGCCAAATGAGGTGCAGAAAGAGCTCAGCTAGGGGTTTTTTACAGTTATGGATCCATTAGAGACTACTTTTTTTTTTTTTGAGAATTTTGAGCATTTTAAAGCCATGAAAACACAAATTTGAGTACTTAATGAAAGAGGCCCTTCATCAGAAGTTGGACCAGGAGATGTAGCCCAAGAGAGGGGTGAACTCCTTTATCATGTTTGTTGTTATATGTTTCTAATATGGTATTTTGTCTCTGTTTTAGTTGTTAACTAAGTCTATAAATCATTACTTTATGTGTTTTGTAACTTGATCCATTACCCAAAATACATAAAATTTTCACTTGTAATTTGTTCATCACCTTCAAGTTTCCATTACAGATCATTTTGGTATTAGAGCTCAAGGTTATTTTGAAGGTTTAATTTTGTTTGCAAGTGTTTTTCTGATGCTTACAAGGTTGAAGCTTAAAAAAGGAGAAGGAGAACTTGTGGAGCCACGATCTCAAATTGTTTCAAGGAGAAAAAACACACCAAGCTTCAATAGTCATAGCACATGAAGAAGGTCCCAAAGGGATGTCTCAATATGAAAGAACTTTCAGAAATTATTTCTTTGAGATGTCTGAAATGGTAAAGGTTCTTTATGAATAGAGGAATTCAAGATTGTATGGAGAGAGCTCAAAACCTCCAAAAGGAGATGGAGGAAAAGGAGACAAGCCTCCAAAATGGAATGGAGGGAATAGTGACAAACCACCACCTTCACCTCCATCCTCAACCTCATATTCTCCTACTTCTTCTACCCTTTCACAAACACCTCCAAATTCTCCAAAAGGTCATGGTAAAACTCCTTTGCTAAAGCTTGATATAAAGTTTGAATTGCCTATGTACAATGGGGAGGTAAATACTGAGAAATTGGATTATTGGGTTCATCAGATTGAGGTGTATAATAGGATACAAAGAATCAATGACGATGAGACCAAAATTCAGCTTGCTTCTCTTAGATTGGAAGGTGCAACACTTATTTGGTGGGAGGTCAAAACTCAAGAGGACATGAAGAAACATGGTAAGGTTTTATCCTCTTGGAATGATTTTGATGTTGCAATAAGAAGACAATTTTATCCATTAGCATACATGCAAAAAGATATTATGGAATGGAAAAACTTTAGGTAAGCTAAAGGTCAAGATGTGCAAAGCTATACTCAAGAATTTAGAAAAAGAGCTTTGATTTTGGATATAGATTTATCCTCTCAAGACACTCTACTCAAATACATTGGAGGATTGCATAGTTATTTGAGACACACAATTCTCATGTTTAACCATACAAAACTAGATTAAGTTTGTGTACAGGAAATACATTTAGAAGCAAGAGGGAATAATGTTCCTCGAGATGGCAACAAAAATCCATTTAAGAGTGGAGACAAAGGAAATGGGAAATTCAAAGGAAAAGGGAAGAAGAATGCTTCTGTCAAGAAAGAGGGAGAAAAAATCACATGTAAACACTGTTCAAAAGAAGGCCATGATGAAGACATTGTTGGAAAAACAACATCCTGAAATGAGACCCAAAAAGTTTAACACCAAAGAGAAACAAAAGAATGCTGCAACTACACAACATGATTTAGGATCTGATTTCGTGGATGAAACAAAGATCACAACCATGGGATTCAAAGTTAAGGAGTGTATTGCAAGTACTAGTTCTTCAAATAGCCTCCATGTAACTCAACATGAAAAAGAGAGAATAAAGATTTTCCACATTAGAGTCATTTCAAAACATACCAAGATAGATACATTGTTTGATAGTGGTTCACAAGCAAACCTAGTTTCTGAAGACATTGTCAAGAAATTTAATTTGGAAACAAATCCTCATCATAAACCATATCCTTTAGGTTGGATATGTGACAATGCAAAATTGCATGTGACAAAAAGATGTAACTTGAGATTTGTCATCACTGCAAACTTTATAGATGAGGTAGAGCTTGATGTCATTCCACTTGACATTTGTGGTATTGTTTTGGGAAGTCCATATCTATATGATAGCAAAGCCATCTTTCATCACCATGAGAACAAATATCATTTGTTCAAAGATGGAGTTGAGTACATTGTTAGACCAAATATCAATAAGTTGAATTTATCACTTTTGAATGTTGGACAAATTAAGAGTTTAGTTAATGCTAGTAAGAATTGTGTACTCTTGATTATCAAACCCAAAGAGAATGTTGAAAATGAAGCTTTCCAAGGATGTGATGCAAGGTTAAAATTTGATTTATCGAGGTTGTTAACACTCGTGATGAGATGTTTCAGGAACCCAAAGGATTTCGTCCTAAAAGAGGAATCCAACATGAGATCCAATTGCAGCAAGATTGACCTCTTCCAAACATTGGCATGTACAGGATGTCAGTCATGGAGAATGCAGAAATCAAGAAACGAATCTAAGAGTTGCTTGACAAAGGGGTCATCAAACCAAGCCCATCACCATGCGTGTCAACGATTGTGTTAGTACCAAAGAAAAATGATACATGGCGCATGTGTGTGGATTTTAGAGCCTTGAACAATATTACGGTAAAGAATCATTACCCTCTTCCTTGAACTGATGATTTTCTTGATTAACTAAAATATGTTGTGTATTTCACTAGGTTGGACTTGAGAAGTGGTTATCATTAAATTAGGATTGTTGAAGGAGACACATGGAAGACAACTTTCAAAACAAAGAAAGGTTTGTTTGAATGGTTGGTTATGCCATTCGGGCTTTGTAATGCTCCTACAACATTCATGCGAGTTATGAATGCTAAATTAAGGCATTTTCTTGATGATTTTGTAATTGTCTACTTAGATGACATATTACTATTCAGTCAAATCTGTGAAGAACATGTGAGGCATGTTAGGGAAGTCTTAGATGTCTTGAAGAAAGAAAAGTTGTATTTAAAGATGTCTAAATGTGAGTTTGGAAAGACATCATTAGTGTATTTGGGGCATATAGTTGGAGGAGGTGAATTGAAGATAAATCCCTCAAAGGTCAAAGTCATTGTAGATTGGCCCAAGCCCAATAATGTAACTGAAGTTAGAAGCTTTTTGGGAGCAACCCAATATTGGAGAAAGTTCATTTCTAAATTTTCTTCAATTGTAACTCCATTACATGCCTTGACAAGCATAAAGTAGGTTTTTCAGTGGGAAGGTAGGTAGTAGAAATATTTTGATGAATTGAAGTAGAGAATCAATACAACTCTCGTTTTTGTACTTCCTGATTTAAGACAACCATTTGAGATCCAAACAGATGCAAATGACTATGCCATGGGAGCGGTCTTGATGCAACATGGTAAGCCCATATGTTACCATTTTGAAACTTTTAATGGTGAAGTAGTTAATTTTCCTACATATGACAAGGAACTATATGCATTGGTGCAAAGTGTGAAAAAAATGGAAACACTATTTGATGAGAAAGGAAATTATCATTCACACTGATCATCAACCATTGCAATACTTGCAATCACAATCTAAGCTACAACAAGTGAGGCATTTCAAATGGATGGGTTTCTTGCAATAATTCCACTTGGTGATAAGGTATAAGAAAGTTATCTATAACAAGGTTGTTGACATGCTTTCTAGACCAATTGTTAGTGCTTCAGTTATTCTTAAGCATAATTCTATCATGCATGAAAGCTATGTTGAACAATATGCTTTAGATGATGACTTTAAATATGTATATGCAACTTTGTGTCAAGGAAACCAAGTAGAGGAATTGGATTCCATGTACATGATAAACTTTTGTATCATCTTGGCAAGTTATGCATTCCATAGGGTGAAAGAGTCAACATCATAAGGGAAGCACATACTTCACTTAAGTTGGCCATTTTGGTGTAGGCAAGACGACGACACAATTACAAAGGTATTGCTATTGGCCTCATATGAATGATAATGTGTCACAATATGTAAGAGGATGTTCATTATGTGCTACAAGAAAGCCTAATAATAGAAAGTTAGGATTGTATACTCCACTTCTAGTCCCTTCCTGTCCTTGGGAAAGTGTTTCTATGGACTTTGTAGGAGGACTACCTATGTCTAAAAAAAATCATGATTATCTTTATGTTGTGGTAGATCATTTCAGAAAGATGTGTATTTTGATGCCTTGTAAGAAGCAGGTTATAACTGAATATACTACATAAATGTTCTTTCAACATGTATGGGTACTTTTTGGGTTGCCCAAATCCATTATTTATGATCGATATTCTTGATTTGTCGGGAAATTTTGGTTAAGCTTATGGGGACTCATGAACACCAAGTTGAATAAGAGTACAACAATTCATCCACAAACCGATGGTCAAACATAAGTGGTGAACAGAACGGTAGTACATCTTCTTCGTGGTATTGTAGCAAACATCCCAAGCTTTGGGATGAACACTTAGACTACATTCAACATGCTTACAACCGAGCAAAGCATTGATCGACTCGCACATCTCCATTTGAGGCATGCTTTAGTTACTTACCAAAATCTCCTTTATATTTTATCTTTGGGAAAGATGTTGCTATTGATGGTCATAATGACATTCATAAGGCCAAGAAATTCATTGAACAAGTGCAGTTGGTGCATCAAATGGTTCAAGAACAGTTGGAAAAGAGCCCAGACAATTACAAGACAAGGCATGATAAGAATCATGTTGACCACAATTTTCAAGTTGGAGATGAAGTTTGGCTTTACATTAGTAAGGAGAGGCTTAAAGGAGAAAGTAAAAAGTTGAAACCAATAATATATGGACCTTTTAAGATTCTAGAAAGGATTGGTAACGATGCCTTCTAGTTGGATTTGCCTCCATATATACAAATGTATGCAATTGTTAATGTTGAGAATTTGAGATCATATGAGCCTCCTTTGATTGACGATCAAGGAGATCATGTTCATAGTCCTTCAATAGAAGATTTCTCTCGATAATTTCTTGAAGAATTGCAACAGGATATTATCCTTGACAGAAGGACAAGATCTTCAAAACGAGGAAATGTAGAGTACCTTCATGTTGGTCTCAAAAGCACAAATCCAAGCAAAGCTAAATGGATTGAGGTTGGAAGGGTGAGGGAATTGTACCCTCATCTATTTGTTGATTGAAAGTAGTCTTTTGGAGGTCCAAAATCTTCTAGTGGGGAGGAGTGATTTGAGGGATCAATTTAGTGCACAAAATTAAAGGTGTTCAAATTTCCTTGAAACCTATACCAGTGTGTAGATCTCAGTGCTCTGAATCTAACACAACTTGAATCATTTAGAACCAATGTCATATGCTCCTGATATCACATTCTAATTGAATTCCCAAACAAGTCAAAAATTTGTAGGTGACAGACTGACTATACATTTCTGGGCCAATGACATGCCGCCACTTGGCCACTGCAGATTGGTCAAAAAATATTCAAATTTGATTGGTTTGGAATTTTGTTTATTATATTATGTGTTTAACTGTGTTTTTAAGGGTCCAATGGGGGAGAGCCACGTGGACCAATTGTTTATTGCCACATGGCCTCCTATTGGTGTATTCAAATTTGGTTGAGGACCAAAGCAACCCACAGGAATCGAACACAAGACCAAGCACCAAGTCGTAAGACCCACTACCACCGTGCCATCACTATGAGACTTAACCTCTATAGTTCTCGACATACATTTAAAGTTGAGTGCAAATGTTATTGGGGGAAGGGGCGAGACCTAAGCCCTAACCCATGGTCATACCCCAAACCACATGACCGACAGAGGGAGCCAAGGACTCAAGGCTTAGCCCTAACCCCAAGACATGGTCAAAACCCACGATTATACACCAGAGTGAACCGTAGGCAGAGTTGGAGGGGGACAGCCCCAGGCCACATGGGCCTCAAATGACCACAACTAGACCAAGCCCTGGGTTTCGCGGGGTTCCACGTGACCATTGGTAGTTCTGTTGGGAGCCCGGTCGGCGAGAGAAGGTGGTTAACCCCAACCCTTGGGCACATGGCCCCATACGACCACAATTTATGGAAAGTGGGGGTTAATGGAAATTTTAGCTATGTAACAATTTCACCCGTCGAGCGGGATTGTAGGCCATATTTTTGTGTCACTTCCGGGTTTGGAGTGCTCAAACCAGGTTTGGGCTGAATTGTAGGATGGTTAGATGTGGAAATTGGGGAAAGCTTGTAAGGAGCATAACTTTCTCAATTTTGGGACAAATGAGGTGCAGAAAGAACCCAACTGGGGGTTTTTGACAGTTCTGGGTCCATTGGAGACATTTTTTTTTTTTTTTTTTCATTTTGAGCATTGTAAAGCCATTAAAACACAAATTTTAGTACTTAATGAAAGAGGCCCTGCATTGGAAGCTGGACCAGGAGATGCAACCCAGGAGAGGGGTGAACTCCTTTATCATGATTGCAATTATGTGTTTATGATATGGTATTTTGTCTTTATTTTAGATATTAACTAAATTTAAAAATCATTACTTTATGTGTTTTGTAACTTGATCCATTACCCAAAATACATAAAATTTTCACTTGCAATTTGTTCATCACCTTCAAGTTTCCATTACAGATCAGGTGGGTTGACTAGGATTATTTTTGGAGGCCCCATCAAATTTGAGTTTGATGAAGAGGGGTGACAGAGGCTTCCAATTAATAGGAGGAGAAATGGGGGTGCTTCAAGGGACAAGGTCACATTAAATGAAGAGGGATATAGGCCTAGAGTATGCAGAGTATCAAGTTTTAGATTGCTTCTTTTCCAGTCTTATTGGACCAAGGGCTTATGAGGATCTATTCTTTCATGTTTCTTCTGATTTAGTACTATATCATTGTTCCTTCCTGGGAGATATTTTTTTAGTATACACTTCCTTCTTTCCTTCCATGCTTTCCACATCAGAAATCTAGGGAGAATTTGTCACACCCTATTAATGATGGGCTTCTTGAAGGCTTCATATCTCCACTTTTCTATTGTTTCTATGAGGCTTTCCTTGTCTCTATATGTTTGTCTAAATAGTGTGTTGACTTCATCCCATAATAACATAAGAACAATAACTGAGTATATTTTTTTATATTTTCTTCATTATGAGGAATAAATCATAGATTAAGTGTCCCCATAATCCTCTTTTTCTTAATTTTATTCCATGTTAAGTTATTTCCATGACTTAGTAGCTAAAAGGATAGAGTTACCTTGGGCCATCATTTTAATATCCATTTTTTTTGTTAAGTTAGTAAGAAATCACATATAATTGAAGTAGCTAGGGGGAGTGAGAGATAAATGTAATTCAAGGGTAGTAGTGGTATTGGGAAACACATCAAATGACATTTCTGAAGAGTCAATCTAGCTCAATGACTTGTTACTTTCCCTTAAGGTAAATGAGGCTTAATATCATCAATTGAATGAGTGGAATTGTCGGGAATGAAATGCGGGTTTAAAATTGATCTGAATCCTGATCATTAAATTGATACTTGGTTTATCAAACTTTTAAATGTGTTTTGCATGTTTTTAAATCGCCATTTAAAAAGCTCAAATTTAATGAAATGTGAAACTTGTAGATAATTTGTAGCAAAATAAATGAAAACAACAAATCACGCAAAGGAAAATGACACGAGAATTGATAACAAAGTTCGACTTATCTCAAAAGCCTACATGTTTTGGTATAGTCTTCAATGGGGAGGCATCTTTATTAATTCTTAAAAGCCATCGAAGTACATAAAAAATACATCAAATGCATTCTTGACTAGTCCTATTGTGTTCTGCTCTACCTCATAATTCCAACACAGCTAACAACATTGAAAAAGGCCTCCTAAAACTCTTGGAATGAGCCTCCAAAGTTTTGTTTTCTTATTAGTTTGTCATTGTCTCTGCATCAAACTCCTTTTGTTGCATAAAAATCAATTCATGGCTCAATAGCCCATTGGTATTAAATTTTAATATTAAAAGAGAGGGCAGGGGTCAAATCCCAACCTCTCCTCTAGTCGTTGTGATACGATATACATATAACAAAGAAAATAAAAACGATATGGTGCATCACCATAAACCATATATTACGTTTCCATTTAAATACACACCATTTGTTGGAGCGCCAATGGATATGGAAGAGCGTCCATTAGTGACGGGTTCCGCCTTTTTTTATGCCATATAAAATCATTACCACAATAGATAATTTCAGCGGAGATAGTTATAACAAGGAACGATTGTGTGGTGTAAGGGCGAGGCTTGGAATTCACACCGCTGAGATCTCGGGATTGAATTTTATTCAATTTGTTGGTGCACTAATAAAACTTTTGACGAATAAAAAAAGGTTACATGGTCTTTCCCAATTGGGCCACATGTTGCCCTCTCATTGGGACATGTGGCACTTTGGATTGGCCCGAATTCTGCCAATCGAAAGCCACCACTTGTCAACATCTCATTGATCGCTGAAACCATGAACCAAGAACCTCGGTCCAGAACCATGTGGCAGAACCTTGACTGCTGGAACCGTGCCTGCTGAAACCATGCGTTGACCAACTTTGACTTTTGACTTTTTGACCTCTTTTGACCAAAACTTTGACTTTGAATAACTTTTGCATATAGACTCAATTTTCGCTAGTTCAAGTTGTGTTGGTTTCATTTTTTCGAGCTCTATGCAATGGTATTTTTTTTGCTTGAACTTGAAGATCCTTTTTTTTTTTTCATTTTAGATCCCTTTTGGATAAAAAAAAATAATAGTTCAATATGTTCTATCACTACTTATATTGCTTGCATGAAGTGCTACAATGTGTCCAAAAATAAAATAAGGTGGTGAATTTATCCAGATTTAAACAGGAACGCAACAAATTACAGATATAACCATAAGTATAGAGATGCAGTAGAAATAATACTTCATTTCATTATTGTAAAACACTAAAATATGCTTACAAACAGAAGTGGAAATAAACTAGCTAGGGCGATGGTAGCTTATCTCTGAGAAGAGATGTGGCGACTACATGCCTCTGAACTATTTTACAATGAGGCTCAAAGGCCTAGTTATTGTTGAGAAACAATGGAAAACCCTAAACATCCAAAAACCTAACCCTAGGAGATGAAGCGCCAAACTATGGGCCCCGTTTTGGGTAAATTGGTACATTAACTTCCCGGGGTCGTAACTTCGGCATATGATTTCCGTTTGACGCGCACAATACCTTGTTAGAAATATCTATCCAAGGGATATAACTTTAGGAAGACAAATATTAGTCCATTGACCCATATTGCTCCAAGTTTTCCCAAAAAATGTCGTTTAGGGCCTCAAAACGGCTCTGGAAGTTCAGGTCTCGAAAAACTGCTAAAAATAATAAACTGTGCTACAATTAAGGAAACTGAAAAGTTGAAAGAAACAATGGTGGGGGTCCAAGTGGAATTGGCGGATGGCCACCAATATCCACTTAGATCATTCCTCCCCCCTTAGGAAGAAATGGTCCCCATTGCGTTGAGTTTCTCCATGAGATGAGGAAACTTTTGCTGAACTTGGTCCCTGGTGAGCCACTTTCCCTGGTGGAGGAGTTGGCCTGCTTTGACAACTCGATGCAGTTGGATATTCTACTGGCGAGTGTGCTTGATCTGTGTGTCCATGATCCGACCAATTGCAGCTTATTCCATGCAATCTAGATTTAACTTTATGGGTGTGAGTTGTTCTGCAATGTTGAATGTGTCTAGTAATGGTGGAAAGTATGGCCGAAGGCGGTCCACATTGAACACTAGGTGCAGGCCAAGGAATGGGGGAATGCTGAACTCAAATGCATTGTCTCCCATAGCCTTGGTAATAGTGTAAGGACCATGTCAGAGTGGTCTGAGTTTCCAATAAGCTCGAGTAAGGCATTCCTTTTGCAAATGCAACCAAACTTTGTCACCCACCTGAAAATTGTGTGGCACCTGATGTTGATCATGTCGCTTCTTGTACTCGGCGTTTTATTTCTCCAGAATGTCATGGACCTGCTGGCAAATATGTTGGATGTGCTCAATAAAGTTGTTTTCCTTATCTGTTTCGGACTGGACATGAGTCAAATCTGCTTGAGTAGCTACAAATGGCATGGCCACATCAATGGGACACAGTGGCTAGAATCCCAAGCCCACCTGAAAAGGATTGTGGTCAGTCGAGATATGGAAAGCTTGATTATAGCTGTGTTTAACATAGGGGAGGCTCTCATCCCATGTGCGTGGATGCTTTGAGTTGTACATGCACAAAATTTGTACAATCATCTGGTTGACAACCTCTATCTGGCCATTAGTTTGGGGATGGAAGGCGGTGGACCTAGTGAGTTTGGTGTACAACATCGACTAGAAACTGGACCAAAATGTACTAAGGAACTTGCTGTCCCGATATGAGATGATAGACTGTGGGATCCCAAAGTGTACCCACACTCATTCAAATAAGAGTTTAGCAGCGGCTTCTACTGTGATATTCTTCTTGGAGGCTGCCATAATGGCCATCTTTAAGAACTTGTTGACGACCACAAAAACATAGTCATTTCCATGCTTAGT
Source organism: Pinus taeda (assembly GCA_000404065.3). Classification (NCBI taxonomy): domain Eukaryota; kingdom Viridiplantae; phylum Streptophyta; class Pinopsida; order Pinales; family Pinaceae; genus Pinus; species Pinus taeda. Next base: position 203,443 of record APFE030230443.1, read on the forward strand.
GAAAGGAAGGCCCAACATGTAATCCATGGAGATGGATTCTCAAGGTCGAATAGGGGTAGGAAGCAGGGTATAGAGGCCTTGCTTCTTGGTGGTTGTTTTGGCAATGGTGCAGGTAGTGTATGATCTGATGTACTTCCCGATATCCTGTTGAAGGTTCGGCCAATAGAAATACTTTCGCAGTACTGTCACCATTTTCTCGACCCTGAAATGCCCAACAACCTACTGTAGTGTGCTTCCCAAATCATCTTGGCATGCTCACTTGATGGAACACAAAGGTGACCCAAGTGGCATAACAGGGCATCCTGGAGGTGAAAATCTCGAACATGCCGAGCCTGTTGGAAATAATACTGAGAGGGGGGGGGTGAATCAGTATTAGTCAAGTCAATAATATTTTTCTTTTCTTACTCAATTTCATATATGCTACTTCAATGAAGGCAACCCGCGTGTGTACGCAATTGTGTTTAAGGAAACAAGCGTATATCCAACAAACTAATGATTCTATTAATTCATCATATGTTGATCTTTAATCTGAGTATCAGTACTTTATTAAACATTAAAGAGTAACCATGTGCAGTTAATAACAAAAAGAACCATCACACATAAGCATCACACATGAACACCAAGATGTAAGGTGGAAACCCAATGTGGGTAAAAACCACCTGCTGCTGTCGTCTCTGTCTTCTTTTAATAATAATAAAATCTGTTTACAACAATGTACTGGTGCAGACTCATACCAGTAGGCAGGCTTCTACCTGCAAAAGGCTACAACCTTCTTTCGTTCTCCAGTTCTACTGGAAGGGAGCTACAACCCCTTAGCTCTTGTACTAGCCGATATATTTACTACTACGTAGGTGCCGAACTACAGAAGGCTACGACCTTCTTTCTTCCTCCAGGTACCACGTTTCATAAATTTTCAGATTGGATACTTTTGGAACACAACACCATAATCTGAAGGCCACGTTTCATCCAATTTTCATACTAGACCAATCAACAACATTGAAGCTCAAATTCAATCACCACTGTAATACAACTATTGCATTACCCATTCATTGAATACTCAATCATTACTCTCTAAATAACTTAATCACTGAAACCCTGTCATCAAAACACAGTCACCATAACACAGAGCAGAACCCAGAACTTTGCAACACTATTTAGAGCCAACTGTATCATCAAAAACCATGCATCAGAGTACATACGCTATTTGGAAGAGTCGAACCAGCGTGTATACGCAACTTCACCAAAGTGAACCAGTGTATATATCATCAAATACTTACTTATAACTTCGCTGCACTTCCCGACTTCAGACATACCCAGATCATTACATACAAAAGGATAATACGTGTGTTAGCAACCAAATCTAGTCCATCAGATCACATAAAGATAATTCATTATGATCCTGATCCATTATTAGATCTCATCCATCAATATTGAAGCTAATCACAATCAACCAATCTGAATGTGCAGAATACTATCACCAGTAAACAATCACTAGAAGTCAGAACTTTGCATTAACAACCAGAACTACTTGTAACTTCAAACATCATAGTTCATATGGTATACGCTACTTAGATGTGTCTAACCTGCGTATATACACGCTTTTATCAAAGTCAACCATCGTATACATCTATAAATATTCATTCATAATTTTGCAGATATTCCAGACTTCAGTTATACCTAGATCATAATATTTACAGATCACATGCATCAGTATATAGATCTAGAATAAGCATGATCAAACCATATAGAGATGATTCATTCCAAGCCATAAGATCCCGATCCATCATTAGATCTTGTCCTCCATCAACCACTGAGATTCCTCCTTGGCTCATATCAAGCAAAGCATCATAAACCCATAACCTATCGATTGGATCTCACACTACATCAGATATTCGAGACTTACACATTGGCCTAATGATCTTCTCCTCCTTTTATAGTCTTGGGCCTTTCTCAATACCATGGTCCAAAACCACGTAGGACCAATACCTTGGACCCAATACCTGGGGTCAATACCTCGGACCAAATACCATGGACCAATACCAAAATACCATGGACCAAATACCACGGACCAAAACTTAGTTTTCCAACATGTACGCGCCTTTCCTTCTGTGAAAGTGCGTGTGTACGATATATGCGGCTTGGTATATAGTGAACCTGCGTGTATACGCGGCTTGGTATATAGTGAACGTGCGTATACCTTTCTTTCTTCATTCTTGTTGTTTGCCTGCTATACTGTGATCTTTCATCTGAGAGAGTTGCCTTTCGAACTGATTCCTTGAAGCTGCCTTGCATTTCATCACATATATAAATTCTACTGTCATGCATTCTATCATGATATCTCTTCTGTAGATTCATCTAGTTACCATGTACAAGTGAGTTGTTCTGCTACAGGTGGGTTGCCATCAAGTACAACACATTTATCATAATGCCAACAATCTCCCCCTTTGGACTTGATGGCAACAACAACACCAAGTCACTCTCCCCCTTTGACATCAAGGGCAAAGGGCGGACCAACATCTTCTCCCCTAAGAGCAGAAGACTTTCATATCTAAATAGCTGAAAATTAATCATGCTCCCCCTAGGCACATGCTGAATTCTTTGATTGAACTCCCCCTTTGTTCATGCTGAGATCTACTGTATCATCCATGCTCCCCCTGAGCACATGTAGAGTCTGCAAATATTTTCAAGAAAATAACATGAATCTATAACTCAACTATGTGAGTTTGACCTTCCTATCACCAATGACTCATACATACATTCATTCTCTCAATCAAGTGGGTATAAACTTGACTCATCCACCCAACCAAGTGGGGATATACCAGATACAAATTCTTTATACATGATTGAAATATTACATCATCCTTCCCATGCATAGTGGGGGTACAAATTACATCATATGACCAAAGGGATTCATCAAAAGACTACAATAGATAGAGACAACTATTACATCATGGGTCTTGATATGACCTTTACATCAAATGATATACATGATATTTATAACAGAGACCAAATATCTAAACAAGACCATGATAGTCATTAGCAACTATCATACACAATATATGATCTGCTCCATAATCATCTGTCAACAACATCCAGACCAGCAACCTGTATATGCCCATTAGTGTAGATATCATCAACCTGTGACAAGGTATGTCTGCATATAGATATCAACTCATCCTCTTGATCTTGAGCATTATCATAACCTTCCATGAATCAATTCTGCATATGTCATACAAAATTATGCACATTATATCTTATGTGAAAAACACCATAGTCATCACATCATCATCAAGATATGCATGATCTTTTATACCATCTATGTATCATCACTCGGGAACATCCCACATCTGATAAGCATCAATCAACATATGTGAGTATCAACCTATCATCATATAGGTAAGAACTCATCATCATCACGTCTTCAAATAACTATGTCTTCATGTGACTTGCAATAACTCCATTATCTTGGCCAACCAACAATGCAACTTTGAGTAATCATCCATGTATCCAGCATACTGTATATAGCACTATGTAGCAAAATTTGAGCTCAAGATCTTTTGTTAAGACTTCTTGATATCATCAACAGCAACAATCCTCAACCATGTGAGAGCCAAGAACTAGAGGAATCCTGCATCATAACTGTATTATATGATCTTTATGCATCTTTGAAGGCATGACAACAACAACATATGAGTGACTCATCATCAAATGTATGAAGTTGTGTATTCAAGCTTTGTACTTCTCCTTATCCTTAAGAAGATCACCATGTAAGCAACATATATGCATCATTAGAGAATCATCCACAAATCTGATCTGGACATCAACTATGTGACCCCAAGAATCATATGAGATTTTGTCATGGGCAACTCATAACCATATCATAGTAAGATGTATCATTTAGCCATATAAGCATCATCATCATTGATTAGGTACTAAAGACTTATAAACATAATGCCAACAATACTTTATTAGAAGCACAGCATGTTCTCCCCCTAAACCTGTTCCATCTGTTCATTGTCAGATCTGATCATGCATATATCAGCAAGAAGTATCAAGGCATCATCATTAATCATATATACATCAAGTTAACTTGTGAGGATATAAAACAACATCTTATGAGTATCAATACATTTCCACATATTATCAGCAGATTGTAACCATCATCAAACAGAGTAAATAATTGACTGAACCATATCAGACCCTTTTTCCTGAGTCTGTCCCATTGCTTTTCCTCAAATTAACATATACACAACTGTGCAGTGTCTAACTCGCGTATATACACGACTTCTCTTTATGAAACTTGCGTATGAGATTTAGAACACTGAAGTTTCACACTTTCAGCTCCCTCTCAGTCTGTCATGTCTTTACATTGTGTTGTGCCACATCTTTTTGACTCTACTTCCTTCTTCTTCCATATCTTCAAGTGTGATGATGTTTTCTCCTTTTAGTATAGTGCCCGTACTTTGTTCCTACATTCCTTTTCTATATGTCCAATCTTGTTACATGCATAACATCTCATATCTTTCATATTCCTTCTATAGCAGTCAATGGCTTTGTGACCAAACATATTGCAAGCAAAACAATATCCCTTAAAGTACCTGG